>WTXJ01000090.1:0-137603 GCA_022376545.1 Russula dissimulans
GTCGCTTTGCCGTCTAGAAGGAGGGTGATGTCACCGGCTCCTGGGACGGCTAGCTTGTACGCCGTGGACCGGGGTAAGTTCTAGAACCGGCATTATGATACTCCCGTGATACGTACCTTTCTGATATGGCCTTCTGTTCTGATGTGATGGGTTGATGCGCCGACCGCCGCCGACTGTGATAGCTTGATGTACCGTTGTCCCGGCTTTATGGGCATAGCCACCCCTGTACCTATTTAATACGTGCCATGTACCACTAGGACTCGCAAGTCGAGTCTTTCGTCGATATACATTGTTGTTCCCCCGTTCAGGGCTCGCTGTCAAAGACAAGTCGTCTTTGCAGCTGACCCTCGTCTTTCCACTCAGAGTGAAAGCGATCTTGGATCTCCCTTGACCACTTTTACGCTGAGTAGGGGTCGTACTCTTCCTCAAGCTACTCCCGGCACACGGACGGTATATGTTCGGACTAGCAATCGTCATCATCGTCTTCACAATCGTCTTTATCGTTATCTTATCCTTCCATTGCTACTAAGTGAGCTGGTGAAACCGTAGCGGTGACATACTTAGTAAAACCAAGTAACACTTCCTAAGCACTGTACCAATCCTCATAGTAGGTAGTAAGCAATACACAAGTCATAGTGAGTCAAGTAAGTACCAGGACTGAACAAGCTCTTTGTGGGCTTTAGTAGTTTTATAAGATGATCAGTCAGTCATCAGTTATCCATAGTAGAAATGAGTCAGGTCTTGTATTGTACAGATTCAGTGATCACAGCACAGGCAAGACAGCATTGGGCTAAGAGCACATACCAAGGCATAAGGAGGCAAAACAAACAGGCCACAGCATGAAGCATGGGAAAGCGAAGACAATTAGCCAGTCGAAGGAGGGGACATTCCATAACACTTGTGTTTCTGTGTATGTATTTACTGACTTGTAGATTAGATAGCTTATCTAACTACAGGTACTTACCCAATACAGCTATCAGCTTGATGCAATTGCTGAGGATAGCTTATCTAACTACAGTTGCCTATTCTGGACTTTCAATCTAAAGCAGCCTAAATATAACATCTGAGTGTCATACTTAATGCTGCAAAATGACAGGTGGATATTACCAATGTTGGCCTGTTGATTCATAGGCATTCCTGGTGCCCCCAGTACCCAGGCATATCCACTGTCCCCACCCTTTCGGACTTCCACGGCCAGTTCTTCACGTGTTCTGTTCCATATGTTTGACAATATTTTCCATCCACATGACTTCACCCCTGCCCCCCTGCACTTTCCCACCCTCAGCAACTTCCAACAATGTGGCATCATTGCCTCCCACTGTCCCATGTACCTTCCACATTGAGCTTGTCATCTCTGACAGTGAGCATGCTTATTTCAGCTTTTCCCCTATGTAATATATAACATATATATATAATTAAACTCGCATTAATAAGTAGAACATGAATATGATAACTAAAATTAAAATTATGCAACATTTTGACATGAGCACCCCCAGAAATACCCAGAACCCAGAGCCAGATCACCGGTAGCAGTCCCTCTACATGATCTCTCCAAGGGCTCTCACCCCTCTCTCAGCAACCCCCAACAACACGACCTCACTGTCTCCCATGCTGAGCTCATTATCTCCAACAACATGCTCATTGTCTCCAATAGTGAGCTCGCTTTTTCCACTTTCCCTCAACTTTTTGTACAACATATATATATTATTAAATTTGTATTAATGAGTAGAACATGAATATGACAATAGAATTTAAAATTATGCAATGTTTGGGTATCAGTGGGTGCCAGAGTTCCAATGCCCCTCCATAGTCCAAGTTGCTGTGGCTTAGCCAGGCTTTTTTTGAAAAACATGTGATAATAAATTGAATAAAATATCTAAAATTATGAAACTATTTGAGTGGCTATATCTCACTGAAAGATGGGGGTTAAATATATTGGCTCACAGGGTTTATCAGGCTGTTATCCCAGAACTGAAAAACCAGCTTATGTACACATATACTCACTACCTCACTAACCCTTTTGCTTCAGTGTGGATGCATTCAACAACTCCTCATCCAATTTTCCCATATATTAAGGACTTGGGGACCTATTGCACTAACTTATGGACTTCTAGTGGCCCAGAGAAGGCATGTGACAGTATTGGGATCACATGCCTTACTAGGATCAAGAGCTAGTTTGGTGTAATGCCCTAGCAAAGGACTGGAGTGACTTGTGGGAAAGTTCCTACTGTATTTGGTATATGGCTTTGTTCTTGCCTCTTATGTAATCAGGTATGGCTCTGACTCAGATACTGGGATTGCTGACTGGATACCTACTGTACACTTACTGATTGATGACTGAGAACTGACAAATTGGCTTACTAGTCATGCTTATTGATGCTGACTAGTTGTATTAGGCTTGGTGATTGCTTATTGAGGACGCTTACTACTGATACTTGGGTTTAGTCATTGTAGTAGTGCCTCCCTGTATATAAGCTGCTATAGTATGATGGTAAGGCCTTACACTTCACTTAAATGAAGGTTCCCTGTCTCCTCTATTATCGGGCCTAATAAGCCAGTCTACCATCTGCAAGGCCAACAAGGCACTCTGGGCATAAGACAAGTATTGCCTCTGCAGTGCCTTAGAACTTAACAGTATTATCAGGGAACAAGAGAACACTGTGTACAAGTCAGTATTCAAGGTGCAAGTTATCACTTGAAGACTTCAGCAATCAAGAAGGATCAAAACCTTGACACCATAATAGATGTCAATATCACCACATCTCCAACTGTTCATTTCTCGCTGAACATCACTTTGGCTGCAAGTATCTCCCCATTCATATCCCCCATAGTCATCGCACCATTGGTGAGTGTCGTGTTGCTGGTAAATGCCTCCCCACCCTCCCCACCTGCCAATGCTGCCACATCCATGAATGCCACATCACTTGCTGATGCCTCTGGTGTTATGGACTTACCTTGATCTACAGGGCAAGCCACACCTCCTGGTCCCAGAAATCCTCCCTCCTTCAGATCCACACCCATTCCTATCCCCAAACACGCCTGCATGCACTGGGCCTTCTGCAAGAAGTCTGGATACAAGTGGCATGCCTAGACTCACTATTGTTCTGATGTGTGGTGCCTTTGTCCTGACGTTCTGTGGGAATTACTGTGGCCTAATACTGCTATGCTTACTGATCCAATGACTGGATGCTTACCGATCCAATGACTGATTGTTCCCATGTTATTGTTCCAAAGTCCAAAAACACACTCTATGATATCATAGCTTACTAATAGCGTACTGATACTTAGGAAGAGCTGACAGGCCTGAGAAGACTGCTTATTGATCGCACTTGTCACCGGCTCCTGGGACGGCTAGCTTGTATGCCGTGGACCGGGGTAAGTTCTAGAACCGGCATTATGATACTTCCCACGATACGTATTCTTCTGATGTGGTCTTTGTTCTGATTGATGGATTGATGCGCCAACCGCCGCCGACTGTGATAGTTTGATGTACCATTGTCTCGGCTTCATGGGCATAGCCCTCCCTGTACCTATTTATACGTGCCATGTACCATTAGGACTTGCAAGTCGAGTCTTTTCGTCGTTTATACATTGTTGTTCCCCTTCAGGGCTCCCTGTCAAAGACTCGTCGTCTTTGCTCGGTACCCTCGTCTTGCCACTCAAAGTGAACGCGACCTTGGTCCTTCCCTGGTCTCGTCCTCTTTGAGTAGGGGTCGTACTCTTCTTCAAGTCGCTCCCGGAATACGGACGGGTATATGCTCGCATTGGTGGCCCTCGTTACTGCCTCCATTGCTGTCTCTCTCATCAGGGTCGTGCACCCCTTTCTATCAAAGTGAGCTGGTGAAACCGTAGCGGTGACATCAGACTCGACTTCGAGTCAATACGGCCTCGCGAATAGGCTTCAACCCGACAGTGGAGTTCTTGGAGAACTACCCAGATAAAGACGTCCCGCCGCCCAACTCCCATGTGTTCTGGAGAGAAGCACCCGCCTCTCAGAGGAGGAATTACGGTGTACACCTGTTCTACCCATCAGGAAAGTACGGAGAAGGCAAAGCAGCCTTCGTCTATTGGAAGGCCACCACCGAACGCTGGCACATACTGAGTCACAGAGAAGGACAAGCCTACCCCAACTGGGGAGAACTAATTCCTGAAGTCGAGGAATTCAACTACCCTCTGGGAGAGGTACCACCCAACTTCGCATTCGAAGACCATAACCGAAACAAGTCCACCCCGTCAACGTCTGACGACGAGAGTTTGAGTTCCCAAGAAGCCCCGAGTGGCAGACCGAGATCCGACACCCTCAATCAACTCACAAAGCAGGTTCAAGCCCTATCAATCGCCCCGCCGTCCTACCAAGACACCATGGCAACCCTTACCAGCACATCCGCGAGCGCTCCCATGCAACAAGCACCCTCCTCGCAGGCCACCTCTCCCCCTGTAGTCCCCTCCGCTTCCAGCAGCTCAATACAAAATCGTCTCAACACAGCTATGAGACGCACAACGATATCAGGAGGCCCCTCAGGAGGAGGAGGAGGTGGCGGCGGAGGAGGAGGAGGCAGCGGTCCACCAGGACCGGGACCCCCAATTCCCCCACCTCCGGCAGTAGGGCAAGCAGCAATCGACCCAAAAATGATGGGAGCACTCCCAGCCATCTTCGACGGCAACTGCGAACGGGCAGACGACTTCATAGAAGAGCTCAAAGCCTATATACGTCTCAACAACAACGTAGGGGGCATGAACTCTTACCTCAAATGCATAGCCCTAGCCCTCACCCTGATAAAAGGACCTCTCGTCGCCAGCTGGACACGAGACTTTGGCAATTTCTTTGACACCCTCACTGCGGCAGATGACCTCCCAGCTACCTGGACAGCCTTCCTGGATGAATTCGCGCATCAATTCCAGGACACCCAGAGAGAAGAACGCGCTAAGCTGAAGCTCCAGACGCACCGCATGAAATGGCCAGAGATTGATCAATACATCTCGCAATTTGAACAGCTGGCCAGAGAAGCCGGCTACACCATCGGCAACTCAGAGACTAAGCAGTTCTTCATCCAAGGCCTCCCACAAGGAGTGGCTGAGGACGTCATGAAGCCCCCACTTATACACACGTACACCGACATCAAAGAGAGGGCCATCGAGAGCATCAAATCTCGACAGGTCATAGACCAGATCTTTGGCCCCAACGCACCCCTTTCCCTGCGAGAGGAACAAACCCCAACCCGTTCAACCGCCCTAACAGAGGAGGAAGGCCCCCGCAGCGGCCTCAGCCCCAAGCCGGAAGACCCCAATATACCTCCACAAATGCTCCACCGTGGATGGCGAATCAGCCAGTCCCCATGGATGTGGACCGCACCAAGGCTGGACCGTCAGCCCAAGGAAGAGCGATTCAATCCCAGCCACGTCAACCCCAACGATCCCAACTATGCTTCCAATGCAACCAGCCGGGGCACTTCGCCCGCAACTGCCCACAGCGAAAAGCCCAGGCCAGCCTCATCGACTGGAATGACGATGACGAAACCGTCGCCGAAGAACCCAAAGATAAGGTGGCCTGGATGGAAGAGCAACTCCGCTCGCTCACCCTCGAAGAATCTTCCTCGCTAGGAGAACGTATGAGGGAGCGACAGGATTTTCACTTGGTCTAATCTGTACAGCCTGGATTAGACAGACCACGAAGGATGTATTTATGTCGGCGCGCAAATCAATGACAATTCGTTCCTATATACATTCATCGAGAAAGAGGGCTGAAGCGACCGCTCTGGTGGACTCCGGAGCGACCGAGAATTTCATGAACTTAAACTATGCAAAATGGCTAGGCCTACCAATGAAGAGGCTCAATCACCCACGACAGGTTTACAACGTAGACGGGACCCTCAACCGAGGGGGCTCCCTAGAGTTCTACACGGACGCCCAAGTCCAAACGGGCTCAAACTGCACAAACATGAGGTTCTTTCTCACTAGCCTAGGAGACCACAAACTAATCCTAGGCTACCCGTGGTTCGCGGCTGTGCAACCCAAGATCGACTGGCTCCGAGGGTGGCTCGACCACTCCCAACTCCCCATCGTTATACGAAGCCCCGACGCGGCACGAGCCAGATTTCTCCCGCGAACCACCATCCCCGCTCGAACCGAGCGACAACCGATCCTAATAGCGCAGGTCGAATGGCCCGGTCTCCCGCAACAGGGCACCTCCGAAAGCCCCATACCAGACCGATACCGACGTCATCACAAAGTCTTCAGCGAGCAAGCAGCCCAGCGCTTTCCCAAGCCGAGAATTTGGGACCACGCCATCGAGCTAAAACCTGACGCCCCAAGTTCACTACCCGGGAAAGTCTACGCCCTCACTCAATTCGAGCAGGAAGAATTGAAGAAATTTGTACACGAACATGTAAAGAAAGGTTACATTCGCCCATCCAAAAGTCCTTACGCTGCCCCTTTCTTCTTCATCAAGAAGAAAGATGGAAAGCTTCGCCCAGTCCAAGACTATCAACGAGTTAACCAATGGACTATCAGAAATCGCTACCCCCTGCCGCTTATCCCTCAATTGATCAACAAGGTACATTCGCGCACCCTCTTCACAAAGTTCGACATACGTTGGGGGTACAACAACGTGAGGATCAAACAAGGGGACGAATGGAAAGCAGCGTTCATCACAAATCAAGGACTATTTGAACCAACGGTAATGTTCTTCGGACTTACAAACTCGCCGGCGACCTTCCAGATGATGATGGATGCCATCTTTGCAGAAGAACTGCGAGAAGGATGGCTAGTCATCTACATGGACAACATGCTAATCGCGACCGACGACGACCCCCGTTTTCATGAACGATGCGTCCACCGCGTCCTCACGAAGTTGGCAGAACACGACCTATACTTAAAACCCGAAAAATGCGTGTTCGAACAACGTCGAGTCGACTTCTTAGGAGTAGTCCTCCAACACAGCACAATCCACATGGACCCAACGAAAACCCAAGGGGTCGCCGACTGGCCACGACCAACCAACGTAACCGAAGTCAGAGCATTCTTGGGCTTCACCGGCTTCTACAGATACTTCATTCCCAATTACTCCAAAATCGCACGCCCCCTCCTAGACCTCACAAAGAAAGCAGTCCCATGGCACTGGGGGAGCACGCAAATGAACGCCTTCGAACTCCTAAAAACCCTCATGTGCAGAAGACCCGTTCTCGCCCAACCAAATTACACGAAACCGTTCATTCTCCACACAGACGCATCAGGGTATGGCATGGGAGCCATACTCTTGCAGGAGGGCGATCCCAACCCGGAACGCCCCCTCAAATTTCGCCTCCACCCGATCGCATATTACTCGACCACCTTCCTTCCAGCAGAGCGAAACTATGACATCTATGAAAGAGAACTACTGGCAGTGGTCAAAGCACTCAAACACTGGAGACATCATCTGGGGTTCACCCAACACCCCTTCACGGTAGTCACCGACCACGCAAACCTCGCCTTCTGGAAGGAACCAAGAGACCTAAACAGACGCACAGCCCGGTGGCACGCACTCCTCCAAGATTACTGGTTCAACATTCAAGTAACGCCTGGGAAATCTCACATGGCAGCGGACTTCCTGTCACGACCGCCATCAAAAGACAAAGGCAAGACGGACAACAAGCAAGTGATCGTCCTCCCGGAAGCGATGTTCGTAGACACCCGCTACGAAATCCCCAATGAACACCAGGGACTACCACGGATGTCCCCAACCGAACCGCCGCCTCAACCCCTTAAGACGCCATCACGAATCCGAGTCTTCGACCTGGACTCAATCCACCAGGACCTCGAAGACAACATCTGGTGGGCACAGAAACAACACCCGATCCTCATGAACGAATGGAGAGAGGCCCACGACTGTGTACAAGAGGAACAGTCCCATCGCGTCCCCAAATGGACCCAATCCGGCAGATTAGTCGTCCCACCAGACTTAGAACTCAAAAGGCGCATCATGACCCACACCCATGACGCGCCAACAGCCGGACACCCAGGGAGAGACGAAACCCTCCATCAAGTAAAAAGAGACTTCTGGTGGCCAGGGATGACCGCGTGGATCACGGACTATGTTGAAGGATGCAGAGAGTGCCAACAGAATAAAATTCGCACTCACCGCCCCAGAATCCCCATTTACAAGATCAACACTCCCTCGAACGCTAAACCATTCGAGCAAGTGGCAATGGACCTCGTCACAGGCCTGCCTAAAAGTCACGGGCACGATGCAATCCTCACCGTAGTGGACCACGGTTGCTCAAGAGCGGCAACCTTCATCCCCTGCTCCACCACGGTCACAGGGCCCGAAATCGCGCAGATGTACCTTGATAACATCTACCGCTGGTTTGGATTACCCAAAAAGGTCATCACCGATCGAGACCCCCGGTTCACCTCCCACTTCAGCCGAGCCCTCACGGCGAAACTGGGGGTCCAACAAAATCTATCGACGGCCTTCCACCCCCAAACCGACGGCCTTGCCGAACGGACGAATCAATGGATTGAACAATACCTCCGCCTGGTGACGAGCGCACAGCCGAACGATTGGAGTAACTGGCTCACCATCGCCTCGGCAGTCCACAATGATCGAGTTAACTCCACATTGAAGATGACGCCCAATCAAGCCTTATTGGGATATCGGCCCATTCTATACCCAAACCAAATCCTGGGGACCAACAACCAAGAAGCAGAAGCTCGAATCGATGACCTCCTTCAACGAAGGGCGCAAGCCACGGTGGCCATCAATCAATCAGCACGCGCAGGAGAGATCCGAAAAGACATGTTTCAAGTCGGACAACACATGTGGCTCGAGGCGAATAACCTAAGACTCCCGTACCAGACCTCCAAGTTAGCCCCAAAGCACCAAGGACCCTTCAAAATCGTCAAACGGATCTCCTCTGTGGCGTATCAACTGGAGCTCCCAGCATCTTGGACCGTCCACGACGTGTTTCACGCCTCTCTCTTATCGCCCTATCGCGAAACCCCCGCTCACGGGCCAAATTTCTACTGGCCGCCACCCGACTTGATCGGAGGCGAAGAAGAGTACGAAGTGGAGGCCATCATCAATCACCGGTTCAAGGGTAGAAGCCGGCAGCTCCAATATTTGATCAAATGGAAGGGCTATCCCCACAGCGACAACACCTGGGAACCCAAAACGGCTATATTCACGGATGAACTGATCCGAGAATACCACAAGCACAGCCCACTCCACCAGCATAAAAGGGGACCGCGTGTCACAGTCCTCTCTTCACCAAACTGGCCCCCTTCAAGGTCGATCCTCTCTTCGCCCTCCCCGTCTTCTGGCAGCTACCAGGTCTCGAGCTCCCACCGAACCCGTGGTTACAGTTCCATCTCCAGACCCTCGCGGACCACTTCGAGCGCAAACATAGAATGTCCCAAGCCCTCGAACCCTCTTCTCCCGCATCGACCAGCTCTTATGCCGTTCCCCACGTCACCAGAGCCCCTCTCTCGCCGCGATCCACCGCCGCGCTCCTGGCCGCCAATCCCCACGTCCCCGAAGAAACTATGCGCCAAATCGCGGCCGGACTTCTCTGCACCATCGAGGAGCATGAAGCAGCTCACAGCACCAAGGTATGGGAGCTCCGTGAAAAGCTCCTCCGTCTTGAAGAGCTTGTGGGCGAGGAGGACTCCGACCAGCCCCTGAAGGATACATCTGCAACGACGGTAAGATCCCCAACTTCGATATCCTGATGGACGATGGGCTCTATCTCCCGGCCAAGTGGATCAAACTGCACGAGGGGGATTACACCAAAGCTTCCGGACTCACTGGCAAGGAGCTTTCCACCGAAAGCCCCTACTCCATGGAGATCTATGCGTCCCCCGACATCCGCCTCCATGAGGTCCCCGAGCCGCTCCCTCTCTGGGTCCAGACCATTATCGAGGGACGCACCGCGACCTTCGAGTCGCTTCGCCGAGCTGCCATCGAGCTCGAAGACTTCGGCATCGTCGCCGACCTCACCCGCGCCCGCAACATCTACCTCAAGGCGCAAGAAATGGAGCTACAATGGGATCAAATTGAGGCTGACCTCTCCCTCCTCCAAGAAAAGTACAATCTCGCCCGCGGCCGTCTCGAGTTGGCCCGCATCTCAAAATGTCTCGCCCGCCAACAGTACCTGGTCCCTCCGGTGCTTAGGGATGACAACAACTTCCCCCGCGTCCCTCCAAAAGGGAAAAACGTAAAGTGAGGTCGCTTTGCCGTCTAGAAGGAGGGTGATGTCACCGGCTCCTGGGACGGCTAGCTTGTATGCCGTGGACCGGGGTAAGTTCTAGAACCGGCATTATGATACTTCCCGCGATACGTATTCTTCTGATGTGGTCTTTGTTCTGATTGATGGATTGATGCGCCAACCGCCGCCGACTGTGATAGTTTGATGTACCATTGTCTCGGCTTCATGGGCATAGCCTCCCTGTACCTATTTATACGTGCCATGTACCATTAGGACTTGCAAGTCGAGTCTTTTCGTCGTTTATACATTGTTGTTCCCCTTCAGGGCTCTCTGTCAAAGACTCGTCGTCTTTGCTCAGTACCCTCGTCTTGCCACTCAAAGTGAACGCGACCTTGGTCCTTCCCTGGTCTCGTCCTCTTTGAGTAGGGGTCGTACTCTTCTTCAAGTCGCTCCCGGAATACGGACGGGTATACGCTCGCATTGGTGGCCCTCGTTACTGCCTCCATTGCTGTCTCTCTCATCAGGGTCGTGCGCCCCTTTCTATCAAAGTGAGCTGGTGAAACCGTAGCGGTGACAGCACTTGCTACTTACAAATCCCTAAAGTAGCAGACTTGTATGTAAACCCTTTAGCAGTTGTAGAGTCGAGCCAAGCTCGACTTAATCATACATTGGTCTTGCTGACTATCATCTCACCTATTGGAGTGACCCCTTTCATCGTCTAAACAACTCTTGCTCCCCTTGGATAGCTTCCAAGGAACCCCAAAGCTTAGTGATTGAGCTATATCAATCAGCACTCCAAGACAGGTGAGATGCTACTGCGAACTCTATCAAGAGTCGAGCATCAGCGATTCTTGACATAAGTCGAGCTTTAAATAGCCAGTCAAGATGAAGGCTCTGCGAGAGAAACTCCAGGGGAAACAGAAGGAAGAGCTTCGAGATTCAATTGTCTTAAGCTTTCCAGAGGACCCCGAAGAAGCAGTAGACTTCCAGAACAGAAGGGCGGACAATCTACCCCTAGAACTCAAAGGGATCACCCTTTGGTCGATAAGACAGGACTTCATCCAATCATCCTATACCATCTTGGGAATAGGAGGAGTGTGGGTACCAGTGGAATACATCAACAACCAGTGGTATTACACTTACTGGAGTCCAGAGGAAAGAACATTTTGGACAACCAAAAAGGACCTCATAGAAAACCTGAATAAACAAGGTTTAGGAACATTGGCCAAACCTTACCAGAGCAAAGAAGCCAAGAGAAAAGACACTTCTTCAGAAGGAGACACGAATACTGACAATCGGTCAGAGTCTTCAAGAGAAAGAACTCCAATACTGCAAAGACACGGAGTGGACCGAAGTGAATACAACCTTCACACTGAAACACAACTGTTGCCAGAAGTAGAATCCATCACTAGGCAACTAAAGACACTCGACATTAGCCCACAACGAAGGTTGAACAAAGCATTCAATCAACTCATAATGGCTACAATGACCTCCACTGAGGAAAGAACTGCAGACGTCACTTTTCAGAGCCTATAGGAAGGGTCTTCCATCCAAACCACCTTTGCCCCTATCCCAGTACCAGACCCAGCGCATGGGAGTGGAGGTGGCGGAGGAGGAGGAAATCCTCCAGGGGGGGGAGGCGGTCCTCCAGGAGGAGGCGGTCCCCCAAACCTCCAACCAATGGCCACGGTGATGCAACAAGCAGCCCAAGGAGGAGGAGGATTGGATGGACACCCACCAGACATCCTCAATGGAAACAGAAAAAACGCAGAGTCATTTATGTATGACTTCACAGTTTGGGCCTGGATCAATTTGCACAAGAGAGTAATGGCCCGACCCCTGAGCCGAGTAGCATTGGCTATAACCTACATCAGAGGGGATAGGGTTCGAGAGTGGACCAAAGCCCAGATCCACGCTGCCAACGACAGAGTAGCCAACGGAATGAATGCAGACAATGACCAACATTGGATAAGGTTCAAGAACAACTTCATCAGCACTTGGAAGGACAACAGCCTACTCAAAGATGCTCAATTCAAATTGTCAGCATTGAGCATGAAGAAGGATATGCCCTTACATGAATATATTTTCATCTTCAATGCCCTCATCACTGAACTAGGATGGGACAGAAACCATCAAGGAACAGTTCAGGCATTCAGAATGGGGCTGAAATCCTGGCTGGCCACTGCGATTTTGAGAAAGGACAACTGTTCAGCAGACGATGATCTCGAAGGGTGGCAGGAGACCACCAGGAAGGAGGTCGTCAAGGCCAAAAGGATTAAACAAGAAGCTGGAGGATTCAGAAGAGGCAGGCTTACTGTTCGAGAGAACATGTTCCAGCAATTCTTCAAGGACCACCCCATCCCAAAGAAGACCCCTAGAGACCCAGATGCTATGGATGTAGATGTCATTGACACTAAACCCAAAGGCCGACCTCCACAAACAGGAGGAAGGTTCCAACAGCTCACTTCTGAAGAGCGAAGGAAGCTCATGAGCGAAGGACAATGCTTCAGGTGCAAAAAACAAGGACACATGTCTAGGAACTGCCCAGACAGAAAGACGACACCTGGGAAGAAACCCTCAGCCAAAGTCATGGAAGCTGAAGAGGAAGGGTCTACCGTGGAAGATGACAAAGATGAAGTGATGTCCCAAGCATCCACAAAGGTCGGATCAATCAAAGGGAAAGGAGGGCTAATGGCACACATCAACGCCTTAACCATTGAAGAAAAGGAGGAGCTGTTTGACAAACTGATCAGCAAGGGTTTTTGAGGAATTCCAAGCTGACGGCCTGGCTTAGGAATACTAGCATGAGCAGAGAAGAACAAGAAATGTACATTAAACGACTCACTTCCATGAATGTACCATTTTCCTTTCAAACTGCTCATGTGAAGGCTGAAGAAACAGCTCTGTTGGATAGTGGAGCTATGTAAAACTTCATCAACAAAATTACCTGGAAAAGGATGAAAGTTGGAAGATGACCTCTAGTCAAACCGATCAAAGTCTACAATGTCAACAGGACAGAGAACAAACAAGGAGAAATGATGCACTACTGTCGTCTGAGAGTCTCCTACAATGACCAAGAAGACCTCCAAGAGTTCTACATCACGAACTTGGGGAAGGATCGTCTGATATTGGGATACCCATTCCTTCGAACTTTCAACCCAAGAGTGAACTGGAGGAAGGGGAAGCTGCTTGAAGGCACAGTCAAAATCCAAAGCAGCATGTACAAACACCTGGACTGCATGGTCACTAGGTGGCAGATCAAGGCTATCAAGAGCCTGGGCAAGCCTAAGGAAGGCAAAGCCATCTATGTCAAAAGGACGATCATATCCCAGGAAATGGCCAAACAATACCACCAGAAGGGGGCCATAAAGTTGCATGAGGTGCCAAAAGAATATCAAAAATACAAAGAAGTCTTCTCAGAGGAAGCAGCTAGAAGATTTCCTCCTGATCGGAACCCAAACGCCACAGTGGAGTTATTATCAGGAGTGCCAGAACAGTTGGACTGCAAAGTTTACCCCCTGACTAAACCAGAAATGGAAACCTTGAAGAAATTCCTGGCAGAAGAGCTAGAAAAGGGATTCATTGAGGAATCAGCCTTGCCCTATACCTCCCCTGTATTCTTCATAAACAAGAAGAATAGTGCTGATAAATGACTTATCATCAATTATCGAAAACTCAATCAATGGACAAAAAGGGATAATGGCCCTTTACCTCAAATTGACCACCTTCTGCAGCAGATAGAGGGGAAGGAAATTTTCTCAAAGTTTGACATCAGATGGGGGTACAACAATATGCCTATTGAAGAAGGAGACCAACAGAAGGCAGCCTTCAAAATGCCACTAGGGACGTACCAACCAAAGGTGTTGTACTTCGGAATGAAAAACACCCCAGCTCAATGGACCCAATTGATGTGGCGCGACTTCAGGCCATGGAGGGATAAATGGTTCGATCATATGGACACTTCGGCTGGCAGTTATATGGACGATTTCTTTATAGCCAGCAAGAAGACACCTAAAGGAAGGGAAGGACACAAGCAATGCACACATGAATTACTTGATCTGATAGCCAAACATCGGTACCATTTGTGACTGGCGAAATGTCAATGGGAACAAACACAGATGGAATTCCTGGGGATCCTAGTCGAGGCAGGGAAGATGAGGGTGGATCCAGCCAAACGGGACAGGATTAGCAAGTGGCCTCAAGTTCTCCAAAGTAAGCTGGACATTCAGCAAACCATGGGAGTTCTACAATACCAAAGAAGATTCATACCCAATTTCACTCACATGGCCAGACCCATCTTCGCCACCATCAAGAAAGGACAAAAGTTCGAGTGGACCAAAGAAGCAGAGGTCGCCTTGGACAATCTTATCAAGAAGATCGAAGCCAATCCTCAAATAAGTCATCCTAACCCCAATAGACCTTTCAAAATGGAGATAGATGCCTCAGATTATGCAACAGGGGCAGTGCTCATTCAAAGAGACGAAGCAGGGAAGCGAGTGGAGGTAGGATACCACTCAGAAGCCCTCAATCAAGCAGAAAGGAACTATGACGTCTATGATCGAGAATTCCTAGCCCTCATCAGAGCATTCAAATTCTGGAGGTATCTTCTGGAAGGATCCCCACATCAAGTCAAAGTTTACACCAACCATGCCAACCTAACCAAACATAGGGAGGCGCAAAAACTCTCCGGCAAGGTGGCCAGATATATAACCTTTCTAGCAAGGTTTGATTTCGACATCTGCCACTTACCTGGGAAAAGAAATGCCATTGCAGACACCTTATCAAGAAGATCGGATCACATACCATCAGAAGGGGAGGAAATCAAGGCGATACCCCTTCTGGACCACTTGTTTATCAAGCTCATCAGACCAATGGCGGTCAAGGAGGAGGTCCAGAAACAACACAAAGGAGAGGAGAATGCCGCAATCCTTCGAGAATGGGAAATGAAGTATGGTATCCAAAAGAGAAAGGGATACTATTGGCACCAACAAGCCATAGTGGTACCAAAACTGGAACAAATCCAAAAAAGCTTGCTGGAGATCTACCATGATAGGCCTACAGCCGGACACCCTGGACAAGCTAAAACTCATCAAGATCTCCGGCAATACTACTGGTGGCCGGGAATGAGCAAATTTGTTGAAGGATACATAAAGGGATGTGCAACATGCCAGTCAAACAAGGTTATACACCACAGGAACACCCCTGGACTATACCCAATCGATCCAGAACCTGATGTGCACCCCTTCCAGACAGTAGCTATGGACTTCATAGTCAAACTTCCCACCTCAAGTGGGTATGATGCAATCCTGACTATCACCAATCACGATTGCACAAAGGGAGTCATCCTGATACTGTGTCGAGAAACCATGAATGTGGAAGAGCTGGCGAAGGAATACAAGAATCAAGTATTTCCCTTTGTAGGAATACCCAGCAAAATTATCTCAGACCGAGACACAAGATTCACCAGTAACTTTGCAAAGGAAGTTTGTTCGCAATTGGAGATAGAGCAGAACATCAGCAGTGCCTATCATCCCCAAACAGATGGACAATCAGAAAGGACAAATCAGAATGTTGAAGACATCTTGCAAATCTTTTGCAACTACCAACAAACAAACTGGGCAGACCACCTCCCAGTCGTACAATACATGTTGAATGCACGAGTATCGGCCACAACGGGAAGAACCCCTTATGACCTATGGATGGGGTATGTGCCAAGAGTGCATCAGCTGGAGCACCCAAGTGAAATGCCCAGGATAGAATGGTACAACACGAGGATAAAGGAGGCAAGGCAAGAGGCGCAAGAAGCAATGAAGAGGGCGCAATCATTGTGGAAGAAAGACACAAAGCTCAAGGAGTATCAGAAGGACGAGAAGGTGTGGCTAGAAGCGAAGAACATCCACATGACCCACCCCACTACCAAGTTGAGACCTAAACGATATGGTCCCTTTGAAATCACAGAAGCCATAAGCCCTGTGGCTTATCGATTGAACATTCCAGAACAATGGAAGATTCACAACGTGTTTCACGCAAGTTTACTAACACCATACAAGGAGATGGAGGAACACGGGCCTAACTATGAAGGGCAACTACCAGAATTGGTCAAAGGACAAGAAGAATGGGAAGTCGAAAAGGTGCTGGATTCTTGGAGATACAGAAGGATGAGGAAACTGCAATATCTCTTAAAGTGGAAGGGGTATCCTGAAGCAGAGAATACCTGGCAACACAAAAAAGATATCTTCACACAACAATTGATTGAAGAATATCATAAAGAACATCCCACAGCTATAAGAACTGCAAAGGTACAAAAAGAAGGGTCAATGGACAGCGAAAAGACCCATCATTCCATCACAGTCCTCACCCAAGCCTTCTCTTGACTCACACTATCCCACATATCTGCAGCCCCTTCGCCCACTCACTCACACATCTCAGTAGTCCCTACCCATCCCAATACACCAGAAGTCCTCCAAGTTCCCCCTTGAGGGGAAAATGCATCTACAAGCAGGGAAGGAAGCATCCCTAGTGTCGAAGAACTCCAGGTACTGCCAGGGCTTGGAATCACCCAAATACACGAAGGATCATCAGCACATTGAGAAGGCAGCAGTGCCGGAGGTGAAGCTTTGGGGTTCAAAGAACCTGTCCAGCCTGCCTCTGAATCCCCTGATGAAGGGGCAAGAGGAGCTGGCGCAACCCTCACAGAGGGGCAGACTGGTCTCCCACCTCGGACACCTGCCAGTACCAGCTGATCCCTGGAGGAAGAGATCACCCCTACCCCAGCTTCACCACATACTACCACCAGCCAACAAGCCACACCTGAATTGGTGGGTGATGAGGGAGGCCAAAAGGAAGACGACCACCCAGGAGAGGGGTGGGTTAGGTGGAACCCAAGTCGCAGTTTCACCAAAACAGAAGTCCTGCAGGAAGATACGTACAAATGGAAGGGAGCGAAGTACCAAAAGTTCCTTATCCAAGGCGGAAACCCCAAGGTGTTTAGCACCATGGGGAAAGGGAAACCAGAGTACGGAGAAAGCCTCCACCCTGCCCCCAGTCGAAGAATCTTCCCTTGGGAATGCAAGGAGGAAGACCTCGAAAAGTTCCTACCAGAATATTACTTCCAGGACCGATCGTTGATCAGAGGGGCAGAACTGGTCAATGACAATGGAATCTTCGCAGAGATGTACCGCCTACAATCCTCAGCAATCGAGAAGAAGTACCTAGACTTAGAACAAGAACAGCTCAGCAAGGAAGCACAAATACTCACTAACAAGTGGGTCAAACTCAACCAGAAAAGGAGGAACGTTGAGTCAGAGATTCGAGAAGCCAAAAGGTACCTCACCGAAGCCCAAGCCCTGGAGAGGATCAAAGAGGCCTATGACAACAAGAACCCGAAAGTGTTGATCTCCCCAGAAGGAGGGGATTGGCTGATGAGTATGGGGATGGGGCAGAGGTATCACTTGCCCCATATGCCAAAAGTCCTCGAGAGCTGCTACTATCATGGCCTAGGGGTGGGCCACACAGAGAATCAATGCCACGACCCTCATAACAAGTGTCGACCTGGAGGACTCTGCGCAATTCTACCCCAACACATTGGCAAAGTGCCTCGATGCCCTTATGCTTACCTCCAGAGCGAAGAGGAGGAGACAAGAAGCAGGAAAGCTGAGACCGCATCCAAAAGACCCTACAGCCCTTTCCTGCCACTCCCACCAATCCCTCTCCCACTGGATCAGTGGAGACTGTCCAAGGAGTCCGTAGCAAGCTTCCTGGAGAAGGAAGTCAAGATGCCTCCAGCCCTCGCTCACCTCTTGGATCCAAGGACCGAAAAGGGGGAGGGGGCAGTCAACCCTGCGTCGCATGGTGGCATCCCCTGCTACACGCAAAGGGAAGGGACGAGGAGCTCCAACTCTTACCCCCAATGAGGACTCCCGAGTCAGCCCTCACATCCTATCTCAGGATAAGTTCCCTATGACCGATGAATACCTGACCATGTGTCAGGAGGTCTGGAACTGCACTAGGAAACATGCACAGGATGCCTACCCCCTCACACACATGGGGGTCGTTGTAGGGCTCTTTCGCTTGAAACAACGGGAAAAAGAAAGGAAGGAGAGGGAAGACTGGGAGAAGGCGGAGGCAGAAAGGGATTACCACCTCAAAGGAGGAGAAGACTATGACGATTACATTGACTGGGAGGCCCAAGATTGAGGTGACTGAGAGCTGTGGAAAGCTCGACCTTAAAGGGGAGATGATGTTATGGACTTACCTCGATCTACAGGGCAAGCTACACCTCCTGGTCCTGGAAATCCTCCCTCCTTTAGATCCACACCCATTCCTATCCCCAAACATGCCTGCATGCACTGGGCCTTCTGCAAGAAGTCTGGATGCAAGTGGCATGCCTGGACTCACTATTGTTCTGATGTGTGGTGCCTTTGTCCTGACGTTCTGTGGGAATTACTGTGGCCTAATACTGCTATACTTACTGATCCAATGACTGATCATTCCCATGTTATTGTTCCAAAGTCCAAAAACGCACTCTATGATATCATGGCTTACTGATGGCTTACTGATACTTAGGAAGAGCTGACAGGCCTGAGAAGACTGCTTATTGATTGCACTTGCTACTTACAAATCCCTAAAGTAGCAGACTTGTATTTAAACCCTTCAGCAGTTGTAGAGTCGAGCCAAGCTCAACTTAATCATACATTGGTCTTGCTGACTATCATCTCACCTATTGGAGTGACCCCTCTCATCGTCTAACCTACTCTCACTCCCCTTGGATAACTTCCAAGGAACCCCGAAGCTTAGTGATTGAGCTATATCAATCAGCACTCCAGAACAGGTGAGACACTACTACAAACTCTATCAAGAGTCGAGCATCAGCAATTCTTGACATCTGGACCCCTTGCCAATGCTGCTGCACCCTCTGACTCTGCTGCATCTGCCAATGCCACATCACTCACCAATGCTGCTCCATCCAAAGTCACAAAGGGCAAAGTCACAAGGGGCAAAGCTAACCAAAACAAGACAATGGAATGGAACAGAAAGCAGCATCAAAAAATGAATAAGATGGACCTGGGATGCACCCAGACAGCAAGGTAAGTCTCCAGTCTTGTATATCATTTATACTGATAAGATAATGATTTTGACAGGACTATATGCACTGAAGAGTGGTACCAATCACACCCTGGAGGCTCTGAAGGTGACTTCAACAAGCACTAGGATGTGCTCAATGAAGAGGCTAAGGATGTAAGTCTTAGAACCTTCATATACATTAATACTCACAGAAACATTTGTAGTGCTACAAGAAGATGGAAAAGGAGAGACACAAAGTAAGTTCAACTGTTATCTACACCTTTCATATTAACTGTCCATTCAGGAGAAACATGCTATGCCTCAAACTACATTGCTCACCCCCTTGACAACCCTCAAGGATCCCATGAACACTACATTGTCCAGAATTCAGTGAAATGGGTGATGTGTTCAAGGGTGCCAACATATTCACAACTACAAGGACTTCAGACGTGGCAATGACTTGAGTTGCAAGAGGTGGAAATGGTTTTGGTATGCTTTGGTATGGTTAGCTACAATTTGGTATCATGTACTTGGTTGGGATTTGATCCCATTCAAAAAATTAAAATCAATTCCAATTAACACAAAAACAAAGGATAGCAAAATATAAAGAAAAAATTGAATGAGAACAAAAGATATCAAGTTATTGAACAGATTCATTTGATGCTAGACCTGATTCAATCTGATTCGTTTTGATTTGTTTTAAAATAATATAGTGCACCTTTTCTATTCATATCAATTCATATCAAATGTTTGACCACATTCTATACTAATCTATCTGATTAGCTCGATTTCTTGCTGGGAATCATCATCAAAGTTGCCTTATACTTGACTTGGATGTTTCCTTTTGATCACAGTAGCTGGTGTTAGTACAAAGATATGTATTGACAGAGTGAATTTGGCAGTGTCGAGGCTCCAGAGAAGGGAGCATGAGAAAGGGAGGAGTTCTCCAGAACGCAGGTTGGAGTGGCGGTGTGGTGGGACACTCAGAGTTGAAAGATAGGGAATGAGAAAATCAGAACTCAAGGAAGAAGGGTGAAACTACAGTTGCAATGCCCTTCACGACCCTTTTGAGAGTGTTTATATACACATTGAGGTATCTGGAATGGGGGCCTGTTACAACTAAGGTGTATCATACTGGTAACAGGTGGTAAGTATGGTGATGCTAGCAGTATGGACTTGGTCAGCAATGGAGGGTTAGCACATGGGCGTGCTGCGAGATTGCCATTGGTTGCTGGAGACGTCAAGTGGGTGGTCTATGGAATGTGGCAAGGTCACATGGGGTGAGGGTTGAGCTTGGCATATCATTGGCCGAGCAAGGAGCCCAATGGGGCTTTGGGAAATGGGCCCATCTTTGGAATGCAGTCGATTTCGAGTATGTGTGCAAGGGAGGTTGAGGTAGCGAGAGGGTGAGAGTATGAGAGGAGCAGAGCAAAAAAATCAAAGGGCATGGCCGCATGGATGACAAATTGCAGGTGTGTATTGCCCCCAGTAGATTGTACATGCCGATCCGTCACAGCTAACCTCACTTCAAGTGAACTGAATAGCATGACAAGTATAAATATGTTACATTCCCACTAAAAGCCCAGGCTCAAGGGCTCGGCTTGGGCTTTCGACATCTTGAGCTGAGCCCGAAGCCCGCCTGAGCCGGGTTTACGGCCACGGCCCGGCTCGGCTCAGGCCTTGGGGGCTCGGTAGCCCGGGCTTTTGGGCTTTGGGCTGGGCCGTGCAAACCACTACAAGCATGCCGGAAAGTTCAACAATCCCCAAGCTCGTTGTCCCCAGCCCACACTGTACAACTCGTTATGTACCATACTGGAACTGCCCTCCAGAGGACTGACACTCTTCAAGTACAACAGATGGAGAATCAGGACCGTAATTATCTCAACGCCTACAATATCTTCAGGTGCAAGGAGCAGTTCGCTGTGGATGAGGACAAGCTGCGCTATGTCAGGATCCTTGGCTATTTGCTACTCCATGCACCCGACCGGGCTGTCCGTTCCGAAGTCACCAGGTGCATCCACTCATGCTAGGATGACAATGACCTCACGACTCTTGGTTCATTCTTCAGGACTTACTTCATTTCACATTGTGAGGTTTCGGGTTACTATTGTCGCATCTCCATGATACCTATCTATCCTCTGTCCTTTCTAGTCGAGAAGTTCAAAGGTCAAATACCGAGACCGGGATCTCATTTACCAAGACCATCCTTCGGGGCAGTGAAGAGTCAAATGAAAGTCGCCATTTGTCGGGCCCCCAGAAATCATCAAGGTGCCAAAAATCTCGTCAGTGGATGACCTCCCTTTTTTTTGTTATGGACTTACCTCGATCTACAGGACAAGTCTCATCTCCTGGCATTAAGATTCATCCCTTCCCTCCGTCTACCCCAATCCCCATTCCTAAACATGCCTGTATGCACTGGGCTTTCTGCAAGAAGTCTAGATGCCGATGGCATGCCTAGACTCTCTATTGTTCTGGCAAGAAGTGCCTTACCTCGACGTTCTGTGGGATTTATTCTGGCCTACTGTTACTATGCTTACTGATCCGTTGACTGGATGCTTACTGATTGGATGACTGATTGTTCCCATGTTATTGTTCCAAAGTCCAAAAATGCACTCTATGATATCATAGCTTACTGACGGCTTACTGATACTTAGGAGAGGCTGACAGGCTTGAGAAGATTGCTTATTGATCGTATTCGCTACTTACAAATCCTCAGAGTAGGAGACTTGTATTTAAACCCTACAGTGGTTGTAGAGTCGAGCCAAGCTCGACTTAATCGAACATTGGTCTTGCTGACTATCATCTCACCTGTTAGGAGTGATCCCCTTTTTATCATCTAACCAACTCTCGCTCCCCTTGGATAATCTCCAAGGACCTTCGAAGCTTAGTGATTGAGCTATATCAATCAGCACTCCAGAACAGGTGAGACGCTACTGCGAACTCTATCAAGAGTCGAGCGTCAGCGATTCTTGACATTTTTCCTCGTCCCTGTTTCTCATTTCTCACACAGGCTCTCATGCGGGACAATTAGAGATGTGTCGTGACAGGCATCTATGACATAAACGCACCCGACGACTTCAAGGCCCAACTCGACCGCAAACACGAACCCGGTCAAGCCACAGAGTGCGTGCATATTATTCCAGAGTCCACTTTCTTTGGGGTGAATCCTAAGTCCCATGACAACTTGAAGGTACATGAGTAGGTTTTCAGATGGTCCGAGTCGTACGCAATTCACCATGCTTGTGGACACAATGTTATTTAATTAGAAAGCATTCGTGTCTATGTAATAGATAATTACTTACCAGGAGCTAGCTTGTTTGGTATCTAGGCACCGAGGTGTATATTGAAGTGGAAGAATTTGAGAACTTGAAGGTTGTGTGACGAAGAGAAACGGGGTTGTTTATCAAGTAGTTGAGTGATATCCTGATTGCTTAAGTAGAACGAGTTCGGGCCCCCGAATCTCAAGGAATGGTCAGCATAGAAATACACAGACGGTAGGCAAAACACAAGAGAGGATCGTGAAGACACCTCAGAGAAGACTATCAGGGCGTGATCGTGGTCACTCTATTCTCAAAACATGAACGAAGCTTTCTCATGGGCCACCACGTCGCAAAGGACGGTCAGCTGGTGGGTTCTACTGGACGTTTGTTATAGTTATCCTCTCGAGAGAGATCATCCGTCTGCTATGGTGATGAGCACTGGCAGGAAAGCCGACACAGAAGGACCTACAAATGAAGCGCTACAGATTTTCAAGGCCATGCTCACGGTCCTCAATCTGAGAGATACTCGAGACATTGCCTGCAACCAGCGGTACTCGCTGTGTCCCAAGCTGAAGAGAGAAGACTTCCATTTCAATAGGAGCGCCCTGGTCACCGGTATCGTCGTGTTCAGTGACAGTCCCAACGCCCGAGGGAACGTGAGTGTCTGGGACGAAAGTAACGTGTGGAGGGATGTGCGAGCGCCGTGGTACTGTTGATAGGGATGAGAACAGAATTCCTTGTGGGTGGGAAACATGATCAGCTTGAATTAGATCAGATACTCCACTGGCGGATGAAGGGAGCTCTGTTGGAAACACACCACTGTCAAGCGCCAGCCTCGGGCTAGGCGACGGTGGAGAGCCTGAGACGACAGGAGGGACTACAGTTGTTTCATTATTGCTTTGTGAGGTGGCCTCATTGTTTGGGAAGGAGTGAGGGAGAGAATCACCGATGAGCTGAAGTCTGTTGACGTCTCGCGCTGCCCATGGCGGGGAAACCTCCTGCTGATATTGTCTTCCAGAGGATGAAACAGTGTTAGGGACAAGGCTAAGGTATTGCAGTGCATCAGGAGCACCTCTTGTATCCGGCACAGGAAAGGAAGGTATATAAGAACTAGCGGATGGAATGACAGGGGTAAGAACGAGGTTGGGTTGCGGGAAAGTGAAGGCGTCTGTGGGTACATAAGAAGACTCTACTCTTTCACTGGTGTATAGGTGGGCCGTTGGGTGGGAAAATCGCGCCTCGTTTGAATCATGGGAGATCGCTTCGATGCTTTCGTGGGCGGAAGGACCAATCGTTGGAGTGACCTGGGTATTAGGATGGAGATCTGTGGATGGGGATGAATATGAGAGTTCATCTGTGGAACGATGTCCTGGTATGATGTTCGGTTCGTCGGCATGTCGTACACCGGCGCTACTACCAGTGGCAGGGGCGGGTTGGGGTTCGGCAGTAGGGTGGGGTGGTACATCGAAGTAATGACCAACGTGAATGGGATGAGCGACATCTAAGATCTGTGGTATGTGGATGCGAGAGGGAGTGGATGGGCGCCCACGATGACTAGGGATGTTGCACAGAGGATATGATGATGGCTCCCACAGAATGTGGAAATCGTCGGTGGAAGCAGTGAACGCAGTTAGGGCAGCATCGGTACCTTGATGTACAGCAATGTAATGATGGTGAATCTCATATAGAATCTCGACAGGACTGCTGTTGTACCCCTGCCTTCTTGCTTCTAGAACGATTTGATTCCACGAAGCACAAAAGTCGTTCTGAAGTTCAGGAAGAGTATTGCGTATGTTAAATCGGGTAAGAAGTGACAGCTGATCCAGCCAAATCCGTGGGTCGGAGCGAATGGCTTGGCGAGTAACGTGGGTCAGAATGGCTAGCGATACGCTATCATCGCCATGGGAGACGTAGTCCTCAAGGGCACGCTTAGATAACCGTAATTGGCCCTCAGCAAGCGCAACCCAGCGGTCATCGCGTTCCTCCACATTCGTGAGGATCCCGACAATTCCTAGTCGCGCCCTCTCAGCAATACGTTCATCGTGGTTTTTGCACCAGCGTGCCAGAACTTGCCCCATCCTGATGGATGGTGGAATTCTATTGAAGGCGTTGGAGAGTGTAGCACCAGAAGGGAAAATTTCTCCAGGAAGCGGGCTGGGTATCAGCTGCATGATATTCGTGCAGATGACAAGCCGATGCGTTTTGACAGAATCCTTGACCGAGTTAGAAGACAACGTACGGTCCAAGAAACCATCCAAGGCCTCCCAGAACCTTGCATAAAGCGCGAAAGTGAAATGGGTTTCTAGATCCTTCACGAGCTTTGACTTGAAGAGGCCAGGGACGGCAGCGAAGAACTTTTCGAGTGTGTCATCTCCGCCCAGAGCACCTAGTGTCCAGTCCAAAATCCGGATGTCGATCTCCGATGACCGAGTCGAAGCAGCTTCCTCAGCCACCTTCTCCACACCCCCTAAGATCCAGCCCCAATAACGATCACGTAGTTTACGAAAGTGAGACCTGAGGCGAGGGCTGGAGTAACGACGCGGTGAGATGAAGACGAGAATTTTAAAGATCACATACAGTAGGTTGGAATAAAGATACCAGGCTGACGTAGAAAGTGGTGTATAGTATGGGCTATCGGGACGAAGTATTGGCATGAGTGTGATCCATCCATACACCGTCGTAAAAATTGCGATCCATAACGTTACAACGCCGAACAAGGCGTAGTGGATGTTGAACAGAAAAATGACGAGACCACAAAAAAACAAGAACAGGGAGAGGTGTAACAGGGCCGGTAATCCTTCGACTACCCGTGGGACGTGCAGCTTGTCCACCCCATCCGCAAAGAATGCACGCATTCGTGCTCGCTTCTCTGGACTGTGCCGCACTGGTCGAGTGACCCTGATGTATATGTATCGACGTGCCCATTGATGCAAGGATGTCGCCAAAAGAGAACAAGTAAGACTGATAGATAAGCTCAGAAACCAGAGTGAGTTCACCCAGATAGCATATCTTGGAGGAGAAAAAGGAGATGGTCTAGCGACTGAGGAAGGAATGTGGACAGGTGGTACGTCCAGATCAGCAGCAAGGAGCAGATAGATATATTCGAGATAGAAGGCCGATGTATCTTGTGAGTTTGGCCTCATGTCCTGAACTGACACTGAAAGCAGTGCTGCGACAGCAGCGGAGAATAAACCCGTCTAGAGTGTTCCAATTGATGTGCGCAACAGCATAAATTTGTAAACTCCGACTCACAAAAATGAGGAGGGCATCAGCGTCCTTTTGCCAACGCTTGGCCATCTGGTCGTCTTCTTCCTCTGCAATCTCCGAGTACATGGAGAACAACGGACCAGAGCTGTCAGAGAATGTAGATTTCTGTGGTGGCCGATTTGGTGCTGGCCACGGACGATTGTTGAAAACGTCTAGTGCGGCGGGCGTGAATTTTGCAAAGGATAGGTTAAACGGTTGCATAGCTGCACATACCTGCACTATTCCCCCCTTCTAGATCTCTGTGACGAGTCTGAGACATTGAAGAGATGGGTCGTTGATTTAGAGGGTATCTCACAGACACTCGGAATATTTACGCGATTGCGCTGACCAATCATCGTACCTTATCATCACGTGCCGTGATTATGTGGATACCATGGCGGAGGATTGTGCTGAGGCGGAATTCCCACGTGCACGTACCTCATCTGCGAATTGCTTAAGATAGGGTGAGGGATAAGTCAATGGTCTAGGTTTATGGTCACTACGGGCGATGAAACTACAAGCCTCCCGGGGAAACAAACACAGCGAAAGTGAGCACGGAGAGGAAATACACTTTCGTGGATCCACAACAGGGAAACAACCGGTTCCCTTTTGTGGATCCACGAATCGAATGCCCAAAATACGACACTCTCAATGGGCCACGGCGCGGTGTAGTTTTAACATCCTGTAACAGGCATCTTGGTAAGAGCGTAAGAGTCGTCACAAATGACACATCGGACGTAGCGAGCGTTTCGGCGGACTAGAGTGCTCACTCTCCGCTGTCTTGTTTTAATTGCCGTACTGTGTCAGATACCCACGGTGACGAGATGGACACAACTTCCGCACCTTCAACAACATTGTCGTCCACATACTTTGTGGTAATCGACGACATCTTGTATTCCTGTCGTCTGCAGCCCTCATAAGCTCTCCGCCTTCCCGCCCAATGTGTTCGGTATCAATGTCATGTGACTCTAAACCCGCATCCGCGCCTGCACTCGAGTCCTTCTGATGAGACCCTGCAACGCATTCCGGAAATATCTTTATTCCGCCATCTTAAATAACAATTCTGAATAACGGTGAGCCAAGGCGGCCGGTATATTGCTACATATCGACTTACTCGCACTGCTCAAATTGGTCGTTTTCATCCCAATGATAAGAACGTCAAGGATCCCGACAGAATGCCGAGACAATATTGTCTCCGCAGACGCGGATAGAGAATCGCATGAAGTCATTTTCGATGTCTTCCGGCTCGCAAACTGAATTTTGGTGGGTGTCAACAGCCTTGACAACAGGCCAAGGCATTATGACAGAGCGATTCTGTGGGGGAAAACAGCCCGGGATAGACGAGAACATCAACAAGGGGAGGATACCCAGGATAGAGCCCGGATGTGCGACTTACTAGCCCACCATCCTCACCGATGGGTGCGGAAAATGCATAGAGGACATTGACAGTGAATGTACTCTACGCATTTTTCACAACCACACGGCCGGGTTTAGTGATACAATCAAATTGTAAGCATCACTCGAACGCAGGCTCCTCCGAGATTTGATAGAGTGCAGGGACGACGTCGAGCGGATTGATGGTTCGAGCACAGAATTGAAATGTAGTGCGACAAGGGCACGAAGAATCCGGGAACGGGAATGCGGGGAGGATTCCTGATACCTATTTTGAAGTACAAAAGGTCTCAATCCTCCGCGTAGACGATAAACTGACGTGAGCCATGGCGTGATGGCATAAAATTTCAATTTATTTGTAGCTGCTTGGTTGCTAAATCACGTGATGTGTGTATCCCTGACCGTTCGGCAATCCCACCGGAGATCAGGATATTCGCCGCGTGTGGTGATCGCTTGGGTTGCGCGGAACCCAAAGCCAAAGTACTGAAGATCGAGTTCCATCCAGGGATCCCAGCCTGAGTCTGTTCCTCGAATCACTGCACAAAGGTACTTGCCTGGACCCTTTCACCAGACTCGTCTGCCGCTGTCCCTCCTCCCACTGTGCATTTATTCAAAGGGCACGTCGTCGGAATAGATTTACCTTCAAAGGCCCTTCGTCAGGTACAGCGTCTCTCCAAGGCACGCAAAACGACGTTCTCTTCCAACGGCCCGGATCGATAGCTATCATGATTGGCTTTCCCGGTTTGCCAAGCGTTCATCTTCCTGACCGGCATGGATCGACTCTGCAACACGAAGGAATGTTTCTCGCCACGTTCCCAAGACTTGCCAGTGGTTATGACTCCTGCGCTACGCGCAGAATTGTTCTTACCTTTGCAACCGCGCTTGGAGTCTCGATCTGTATCGAGTATTGGGTATGACCTGAAACGGTTCTTTGGGACAGCCATACACAGGTACCATCGGCACGATAACATCTCGACACAAAGGAGTCGGACATTACGGCATACCCTGAATCATTGTCATTGTGTTCCCCGTCTCTGGACAACTCATATCTCTATTATAATGTAGTCCGCCCGACTCGGATTCTCGAAGGACGAGGGTTCGGTTGTATGAATAAAGGTTGAATGGAGCTCTCAGCTATGTTCAATGCACTTGTCGCTATTCCTGTTCTTTTCTTTGCACTCCCGGTATTGTGATGATGCAGTGTGGAAGCGTGATCATGGTTTTCTACCAAGCCATTAGAAGGAGAAAAGGACTCGATAACTTAACCCGTGTTGATCCCTGGGTTTGAAGTTGTACGGTGCCTTTTCGTGACATGACTCGGATAGCGGAGACGGAAAACGACACTCGGTTAAGGTTAAGGTCAACGCTGGTCTTTTCCACCGTCCAATGACTACCAATGGTTGACCATCGCCCCATCACAATCCAATCTCTTCCAAACGAAGTCCTTCTTTACGTGTTCTCTTCTCATCGACTGCTTTCCGGTACAAACAATCGCCCACCGTCAGTAGCCTGGAGATGGCACACGCTCGCCCACGTATGCCAAAGATGGCGGGACCTCATATTTACGTCGCTCCGCCATTTGGGGGCGCGCATCGTTGTTCCCAGGAACTCTCTCAAGATGCCATCGAACTCCTGGCCTGCCCTTCCTCTTTCCATCTGGTACGATTCGGAATATTGCATATCTTCCGAACAGATCGCCGACGTTGTTGCCGCATTCGAACACCCTGACCGCATACGCGAAATCTCTCTCCACGACAGTATGGGCTATACATTTTTCACATCAATCTGCGACAAATCGTTCCCGGAATTGGAACTCCTCGAGCTTTCAGGGTTTCGTTTTTATCCTTTCCCCATCACTCTACCCGATAAGTTCTTAGGTGAGACCACTAACCCTCGCCGACTACGCAAGATTCTCTTGAATGGCCTTTTCCTCCCTGCTTTACCCCAGCTTCTTTCGTCCAGCCCGGATCTCGTTTCCCTCCACCTTGGCTATTACACCCTCACTCGTCAAGGATTCATTTCACCAGAGGTCCTCTCCACTGCTCTGTCCGCAACAACTCAGCTCGAGTACCTTTATATCGACTGCCATAGAGCCCATTTGGAATCCCGCGCAGGACCGACGATCGCAAATTCGTCTCCGCATAATCTCGTTGCTCTCTCCGCTCTGACCTACTTTCACTTTGGGGGTTTCATCGAGTATATGGAAGACCTCATTTCTCGGATTCATGCACCTCATCTTGGGAACCTCGATGTATATCATGATCAAGGCGTCTTGGATATTCCCCGGCTGTCCCAGTTCATTTCTCGAACAGAGCGGCTAAGCTCATTGCCGTTCCGGACTTCCATCTCGCTCAAGATGGGGGCTTTCTCCATCGAGCATCATTTAAAATCCCCCCCGTCTCCCCAAGAAATATCACATGTGTCTTTGAGGTGTGTTTCTATGGGGGACTGGGAAGTGTCTCAAGTACTCCATATCTGCACACAACTATCTCCACTCGCGTCCAGTGTGAAGCAGCTCAAAGTATCGGCGTTACACCTACCATCAAACCTTGAACGCAAGACGGACCCCGCACCGTGGCTGCAACTTCTCACACCTTACAATAGCGTGGAGGAGGTCGAATTTTGTGGAAAAGGTGCACCGTGCACTGGAATCGCTTTGGCTCTGGAACAATCTACTCTGCCAACGGCCAATGAGCTATTGCCAGCGCTTCGCGTTCTCAGAATTCGCGGCTTCCACACTTGGTCAATGCGCCGTACCACATCATTCGTCGCTGCGCGACGGCTGACTGGTCGACCCATAACCATCCGCCGCTTGACCCAAAAGAATAAGGACACTGACTGGGAAACGTTCGAAAACGATACGCGCCGAGATTAAGATATTCAATACTGATGTGTGTATTTCTTTCATTTACTCTCGTTCCTTGTATTGTCCCGCGTGTATGTAAGCCTGATGTATTTAGTTAGCTTGGCGGTTTGTATTTTGTTCCACGTCTGCGCGCCTTTGATCTGTGTGCATCTGTATGAGTATCTATTTCGCATTTTCGTGAATACTAATAGCCAGCGACGAAGAGCGAGCGGTGGGATGTCTGGTGAATGCTGCCCCTGCATCTATGGCAAGATCGTTTACATAATCTGACTCGTGACCGCAACTTTAAGGTTAAGGTTAACGACAGCCCCCCACTTCAATTATTGACCAAGATGGTTGACCATCTGCTTTTCGGTAAATACTACTACCCGCCACCAGCGGCTTGGAGGTGGCACACGCTCGCCAACGTATGTCAACAATGGCGAAACATCATATTCACGTCTCTCCGCCACTTGGAGGCGCGCCTCATTGTTCCCATGAAGTCACCCAAGACGCCATTGGATTCCAGGCCGATTCTACCTCTTTCCGTTTGGTACGAGGGCTACCCCCACGTCTCGGAAGAACGGAGTCGACGCTTTCGAACACTCTGTCCGTATACGCAAAATCTGTCTCTTCATGAAGACGGACTATTCATTCTGGATACCAATCCGCAGCAAATCGTTCCTGGAGTAGATTGCACACCTCACGCTTGTAGGGATAAATGATTTTTATTTGCCCATCACCTTACCCCGTGAATTCTTGGGTGGGCCCACTGGCCCCCGCAGGCTACGCAATACCATCTTGGATCATATTCACCTTCCCACGTTACCCCAGCTTCTTTTGTCCAGCCGGGATCTCGTTTCTCTTCACCTTGGCTCGTTCACCCTCCCTAATAATGGATTCATTTCACCAGAGGTTCTCTCCACTACCTCGTCCTCATCAACCCGGCTCGAGTGCTTTTATATGATCTGCGATAGAGACCCTGTTGAATCCCACCCAGAACAGAAGAGCGCAAACTCGTCTTCGTTGCATAATCTTTGTTGTTCTCCCCGCTCTCACCTATTTCTACTTCAGGAGCTTCACCGAGTACCTGGAAAACTTCGTTTCCCGGGTTCATCCACCCCATCTCTTGAAGCTTCGTGTATATTCCGAACAACGCATCTTGGATGTTTCACAGCTGTCCCAATTTCATTTCTCGCACAGAGCAGCTTAGCTCGCTGCCTTCCTGGACATCCATCTCCCTTGATATCAGGGACTTCTCAATCAAACATCATTTAAGACGCCTACCATCTCCCCAGCAAGTGTCTTATGTGCTCTTTATGAGTCTTTACATGGAGGACTGGCAGTTTTCCCAAGTAGACCACATCTGCGCACAACCATCTCCCCTCAGGCTTGCGTCCAGTGTCAGGCAGATAAAGTTCTTGGTGTCTCACCTGCCACCAAACCTTCAACGCAAGATCACCCCCACACATTGGCCGCAACTTCTGACGTCTTACAATAGCGTGGAGGATAAAGTTTTTGAAGTACGTGCGGCTTGCACCGGGATCGCTTTGGCCCTGCAACAATTCACTTGGAAAACGGCCTAGGAGGCGTTACTAGCGCTGCGCGTTCTCAGAATTCGCGGCTTGCACTCTCGGCCAATTCGCCTTACTATGTTATTTACCGTGGCGCGTCAGCTGACTGGTCGACCTGTTATCGTGCACCGCTTGGATCATTACACCGACTGGGACTGCCACGATCCGCAATAGTAAGTCTCGTACTGATGTGTTTTGTGTTCGATCCTCTGTTTCGTTTCCTTTCGTTAAAGGTAGTTCTTGCTATGTACATATTTAGGCACGACGTGGTTGGTTGGCCCGCCTGTTTGTGTCGCAACCCGCGCCAGTGTGCGCCCTTGGTTGGTGCATCGATTTCCCGATCTCGTAAAAGGTGGTATGCAATCTACGACGAAGTGGAAAACTCCTTTTTCCAGGATTTACCGCATTGACAACTTTCACTACTTGCCATGGATATAAATGCCTTGCGCGCCCGCACATCCATCATGGAGGGAGACTCCGACTCAGAGCCACTGGCACGTACGTATTATTCTCTCTGGGTTTGAAATCCTGCACGGTGCCTTTTCAAAAACCATATATGATCTGAACAAACCTGATCGCAGTTTCATGACTCAGATAGAGCGCCTCGTTTGTGAGGCACACGATGTGGAAACTGCGGACATCCAAACGACGAAGGGACACTCAGTCTAAGGTTAAGGTTAAGGTTAACACTTAACGGTGTACTTGGGCGGTCTTCCACCATCCAGGGGCTACCAATGGTTGACCATCGGGACATCACAATCCAATCTCTTCCAAATGAAGTTCTCCTTTGCGTATTCTCTTTCCATCGACTGCTTTCCGGTACAAACACATGTCCGCCGTCAGTAGCCTGGAGATGGCACACGCTCGCCCACGTATGCCAAAGATGGCGAGACCTCATATTTGCGTCGCTCCGCCACTTGGGGGCGCGTATCGTTGTCCCCAGGAACTCTCTCAAGACACCATCGAATTCTTGGCCTACCCTACCTCTTTCTATCTGGTACGGCTTGGAAGACCACCTCACTTCCGAACAGATAGCCGAGATCGAGGTCGCATTCGAACTCTCTGACCGTATACGCGAAATCTCTCTCCCCCTCACGATGGAAAATCCAGACCGGAGACTAACCCGTAACAACAAATCGTTCCCAGAGTTGGAACACCTCGCGCTTTCAAGGCTTTTTTATTATCCTTTCCCCGTCACCCTACCCCGTGAATTCTTGGGTGGGCCCACCAGCCCCCGCCGACTACGCAAGATTATCTTGAATGACCTCTACCTTCCTGCTCTACCCCAGCTTCTTTTGTCTAGCCGGGATCTCATTTCTCTTCACCTTGGCTCTTACACCCTCACCTGTCAAGGATTTATTTCACCAGAGGTCCTATCCACTGCTCTGTCCGCAACAATCCAGCTCGAGTACCTTTATATCGACTGCGTTCCGGTTCATCTTGAATCTCACCCAGAATTGACGAGCGTAAATTCGTCTCCGCATAATCTCGTTGTTCTTCCCGCCCTTACCTACTTCCACTTCGGGGATTTCATCGAGTACATGGAAAACCTCGTTTCTCGGATTCATGCACCTCATCTCGAGAAGCTCGATGTATACTCCGATCTACGCGTCTCGGATATCCCCCAGTTGTCCCAGTTCATTTCCCGAACAGAGCGGCTAAGCTCATTGCCGTTCCGGACTTCCATCACACTCAATATGGGGGCTTTCTCCATCAAACATCATTTCAAATCCCCACCATCTTCCCAAGAAGTATCATACGTGTATTTAAGGTGTGTTCACTTGGGAGACTGGCAGGTATCTCAAGTAGACCACGTCTGCACACAACTATCTCCACTCGCGTCCAGTGTGAAGCAGCTCAAGGTATCAGCGACTCACCCGCCGCCAGACCTTAAACGCAAAACAGACCCCGCACCGTGGCTGCAACTTCTCACACCTTACAATAGCGTGGAGGAGGTCGAATTTTGTGGAAAAGGTGCACCGTGCACTGGAATCGCTTTGGCGATGGAACAATCCACTCGGGAAAAGGCCCGGGAGCTGTTGCCAGCGCTGCGCGTTCTTAGAATTTGCGGCTTCCACACTTGGTCAATACGCCGCACTACGTCATTTGTCGCTGCGCGTCAGCTGACTGGTCGACCCGTAATCATGCGCCGCTTGACCCAAAAGAATCAGGACACTGACTGGGAAACGTTCGAAAACGATACGCGCCACGATTAAGATATCGAATACTGATGTGTGTATTCCTTTTATGTACTTTCGTTCTCTTGTATTTTCCCACGTGTATGTAAGTATGATGGGTTTTAGTTGGCTTGGCTGTTCGTATGTTGTTCCAGGTCTGCGCACCCTTGGTCGGCATGCGATTGTATAGTAACCATTTCACTATTTTGTGAAAGCTAATAGCCAGCGACCAAGAGCGAGAGCGGTGGGATGCCTAGTGAGTGTTGTGGTGTGATATACCCTGCGTCTGGCTGAGAAATGGCTGGAGCTAGGAGCCATATACTAATTTACACGAGACAGATAGTAATGGATGGGAGGTGTTAGCATTCATCGGTAAATTGGAACAAATCCCACGAGGCAGCGCGGCGCTCACGTGTTTGATGTGAGCTGATAGTAGCTCATGAGGCGCCATGAGGCTTCACGCGCCTCACGCCTCGTTCTAAGTCCGACACGGCCTTGTGATATACTCGCGGGCCTGTTACCCCGCTCTTTCCCATTCATAACCCCGCACGAGACTTATGCCAGTTTGTGCTGGACTCGTCCTTCAATGTGAGTCTAATACCTGAATGTACATATCCTCTGAGGTGTTCACCAGGTTGTGACAGAACCATGCGCTCGCACGAGACTAATGCCAGCTTGTGCTGATCTTGTTCGTCGATGTGAGTCTGATACCTGGATGTACGTATCCCCCGAGTTGTTTACCAGGTTGTGATAGAACTGTGTGCTATCACGAGGCTGTGTGTGATGTAAGGTGAGGACGGCCATCGAGCTCGAGACGAGCGATTCGGAGCGCCCACATAGCCATCCGGAGCCACAACCACCATATCTGCTATCGCCCCCGCACACGCCCTCGATTCATCAGCCACGCCCTTACTCTTTTCGTCCCATTCTCATCGTCCTGCCTTGTCGCCCTTCAACCCCTTTCATCGCCCTCAAAACCGACCGTGCGCCGAAGACCCGCTCATCGCCCAAAGCCCCGTCGGACCCCTTGCTTGGCCAACAACAAGCCGCCATCTCGCTCGAGCCCACTGTGCCTCAAAACCCTTGATCAAATTTCCCTCCTAGACTCCTCCGCTGAGGACTCCATTCTAGTTTACCATTTTCGTACGCCCGTCCTGTCTCTTTTTGTTTCATATCCCTTTATTTTACAGTACGGTACACCACCTGTTCGACATCGCCCACGACCAACGGCGACCTCGAAGCGTGCCCACGTCCGCCAACCTTCTCACCCCCATCGCCAACCGTACCCATACAGTTAGCCTCGCTCGCGTTTTTTTCCCACTTGTCACCCTGGAACAGTATGATACGTTCTAGATTATTTCAGACTTCGCTTTAGATGCTCACGAAATGTATATAAACCTCCAAAAGAGCTTGTGTAGAGCAAGCGATCTTCATAGAATCCCATCTCTCATCTCCTCAAGGCTCAGGCTCTTCCGCGCGACTTCAAGACTCTTGTCTGCCCTCCTCACCTCTATCTCTCCTTGCTCTCCAACTTTGAACACTTCACCACGCAGCTGTGCTGACTCGTGCTCAAAATTGAACCTTCTTCCTGCCTCCTGTTACCCGACTTTGAATGCTTTACCGAGCCTGTTACGCCCTGCGGTGCATAAAGGCCAGATGTTGGCGATTCGGGGTTCGGGTGCTTAAGCATGCTCTATGTTTGGGGGCTGGTCTCCCTACTCAGCGGTTCTGGCTTGGATAGTGGTCCAAGGCTTGGTTCGAGAGCCTGACACACACTGGTGCTGCTCTGTCTGACAATGCAAGTAAATGCGGTGTGTCCACGGTCTAATTCGACTACTAGCGGGTACACCGTCTAGTATCCCACACAGCTGGGGGTCGGTGTCATGGTCAGTCGTTCGTCGTACCTGCGCAGAGGTAGTAGGTCTTCAAGTAGTCTGAAGGGATCAGTTCACGCTAAGTCACAATCGCGGACTTAGGTATAGAGAGAAGAGGGTTCAACTGGGTATTATCCCTGAAGACTACTGCTTGTTGATACAGGTTCAACTAAGTCAGGCTTAAGGCCTAATTGTCTATCATAGAGTTCTTTTATAGTAAAGAGGCATGGTCTGTGCACGAAGTAGGGGAACTACAAGACGAGTCTGGGGGACACTGGAGTCGAGTCTGAGAAGTGAAACAAGGTGTTAGGTACATCAATCGTAAGTTTTAAGCGAAGGGGTGATAGCTATGAAACGAGGTACTTGAGTATCAATCGTGCTGCACAATATATGAGTCAATCGGTATGAGTCACGAGTCTAGTCTGTCACGGGGTCATTGGTCACGTGAGAACGAGAGAAATGAGAAAAATGGGGTCCATTCCAGCGGATCGTAACAGAGCCGCCACGCCAACTTGCGTTCGAAATCGACTCTGTTTCTCTCTTACTTCTTATCTTGTCTACTCGGCTTCGCACACCTTAGTTGGCGACACGAGTCGAAAGACTCGTGTCTCAACTTGTATACCTCGTCCTTTCTCTTCCCTCTCTCCCCTCTCTCCCTCGGGGTGCTACTCTGCCAAACTCACATGCATGTCGACTTGTACCTTTGTTGTTATGGACTTACCTCGATCTACAGGGCAAGCCACATCTCCTAGTCCCGGAACTCATACCTCCTCCTCGCGGTCCACACCCATTCCCATCCCCAAACACGCCTGTATGCACTGGGCCTTCTGCAAGAAGTCTGGATGCAAGTGGCATGCCTAGACTCACTATTGTTCTGATGTGTGGTACCTTTGTTCTGACGTTCTGTGGGACTTATTGTAGTCTGATACTGATATGCTTACTGATTGGATGACTGACTGTTCCCATGTTATTGTTCCAAAAGTCCAAAAACGCACTCTATGACATCATAGCTTATTGATAGCTTACTGATACTTAGGAAGAGCTGACAGGCCTGGGAAGACTGCTTATTGATCGTACTTGTTACTTACAAATCCCTAAGTAGCAGACTTGTATTTAAACCCTTCAGCAGTTGTAGAGTCGAGCCAAGCTCGACTTAATCATACATTGGTCTTGCTGACTATCATCTCACCTATTGGAGTGACCCTTCTCATCATCTAACCAACTCTCGCTCCCCTTGGATAACCTCCAAGGAACTCTGAAGCTTAGTGATTGAGCTATATCAATCAGCACTCCAGAACAGGTGAGATGCTACTGCAAACTCTATCAAGAGTCGAGCATCAGCGATTCTTGACAGAAACTCACACCACGAGATATTAACTCACGAGGCGGTGTGAGATTTAGGACAAATTAGTGATGTTGATGAGGACAAGCGACGTGCCTTAACATCATCAGGAAAATTGGCAAAAACTTTTTGACTTGTGAACATGTGAACTTTTTTTGAAAAAAGAGGGTTTTATTGTACCTCTCTCCTGAAAATTATTTTGCCAATCAACTTTTTTTGGATTGTAGGTTCCTTTTCGCCTTTTCTTCCTTTTTTCCCTTTCTTCCTTGGTATAAGTGAAAAAAAGTTTTATGCAGAAATGCTGATGATGCCCCATGGATGAGCTACAGCGGTGGACAGCCAGAGTCATTTTTTTTGATGGTATTTCTATTCTTAGCTCCTTAAAAGTGGTCAATAATCTCTGTGGCAGAAGAGGATCATGATTCCAGTTTCAGGTTAAGGTTAACCCCGATGTCCACAAGGCGCTGTGCCAAGCCAAGCCTGACGATGGCGAAACTTCATCCCCTTGATTTTGGGGCTTTCTCAATCGAACACCATTTCAGACACCTACCATCTCTCCAGGAAGTGTCTTATGTGCAGTTTATGAGTGCCTTGGAGGACCAGCAGGTGTCTCGAGTAGACCACATCTGCACACAACTCTCTTCGCTCGTGTCCTGTGTCAAGCAGCTACAATCATCGGTGACTTAGCTGCTACCAAACCTTCAACACAATACCGGCCCCGCACCTTGGCTGCAACTTCTTATGTCTTACAATGGCCTGGAGGAGATCGAATTTTTTGGCGCGCACCGGGATCGCTTTGGCTTTACAAGAATCTGGTTAGGAAATGGCTCAGGAGCTGTTTCCAGCGCTGCGTGTTCTCAGAATTCATGGCTTCCACTCTCAGCCAATTCGCCTTAGCGTGTTATTCGCCGCGGCGCGTCAGCTGACTAGTCATCCCGTCGTTGTGAGCCACGTTACGCTCATGCATGTACAAATGTAATTTAGATTTTGGTCAACATCGTAGAGAAATCGCCACAACGCTACTGGATATTTGGCAAGGGCTTCCTTGAGTGGCATGCATATACTCATACTCCGTAAACATACTCTCAACATCATCCTGGCCTTGTTCTCATTCTGCTTTTTTTCTAACGAAGACCGGAACACTCAGTTTAAGGTTAAGGTTAATGCATAAAGATGTAGTACTTGGGATGAATCCTCTTCCAGTTCTGTCCATCGTCCAGGAGCTACCAATGGTTGACCATCGCCCTATCACGATCCACTCCTTCCCTAATGAAATCCTCCTCTACATATTTTCTTTCCATCGACTGCTTTCCGGTACAAACGATCGCCCACCGTCAGTAGCCTGGAGATGGCATACGCTCGCCCATGTATGCCAACGATGGCGACACCTCATATTCGGGTCACTTCGCCACTTAGGGGCGCGTATCGTTGTTCCCAGGAACTCTCTCAACACACCATCGGATTCCTGGCCTGCACTCCCTCTTTCAATCTGGTACGACTCGGAAGACTATCTGACTTCCGAGCAACTGGCCGACGTCGTTGCCGCATTCGAACACTCTGACCGCATCCGCGAAATCTCTCTCCCCGTAACGACGGGCCATCCATTTTGGAGTCTAAGCCTCAATAACAAGTCGTTCCCAGAATTGGAATACCTCGCGCTCTCAGGGTTACGTTATTATCCTGTCGGCATCGTCATCCTACCCCGTGAATTCTTGGGTGGGTCCACTAGCCCCCGCCGATTACGGCATATCCTCTTGAATGACCTCTACCTTCCTGCTTTACCCCAGCTTCTTTTATCCAGCCGGGATCTTGTTTCTCTCCACCTTGGTCACAACACCCTCACTCTTGGAGGATTCATTTCGCCACGGGTCCTCTCCACTGCTCTGTCCGCAACAACCCAGCTCGAGTACCTTTATATCGACTTTCATCAATTCCCTATTGAATCTCACCCAGAACCGCCGAGCGTAAATTCGTCTCCGCATGATCTCGTTGTTCTCCCCGCTCTTACCTACTTCCACTTCGGGGGTTTCATCGGGTACTATATGGAAAACTTCATTTCTCGGATTCATGCACCTCATCTCGAGAACCTTGACTTATTTTCCAATAAAAACGTCTCGGATATCCCCCAGTTGTCCCAGTTCATTTCCCGAACAGAGCGGCTAAGCTCATTGCCGTTCCGGACTTACATCTTGCTCGGTATGGGGGCTTTCTCCATCGGACACCATTTCAAACTCCCACCATCTTCCCAAAAAGGATCACATGTGTCTTTTAGGTGTGTTGACATGGGGGGCTGGCAGGTGTCTCAAGTAGACCGCATCCGCATACAACTATCTCCGCTCGCGTCCAGCGTGAAGCAGCTCAAGGTATCGGCGTTTCACTTGCCGCAAAATCTTAAACGCAAGACGGACCCCGCACCGTGGTTGCAACTTCTCACACCTTACAATAGCGTAGAGGAGGTTGAATTCTGTGGAAAAGGTGCACCGTGCACTGGAATCGCTTTGGCTCTGGAACAATCCACTCGAGCAACGGCCCAGGAGTTGTTACCAGCGCTCCGCGTTCTTAGAATTCGCGGCTTCCACACTTGGTCAATGCGCCGTACCACGTCATTTATCACTGCGCGTCAGCTGACTGGTCGACCCGTAATCATCCGCCGATTGACCCAAAAGAATCAGGACACTGATTGGGAAACGTTTGAAAATGATACGCGGCAAGATTACAATATCCAATACTGATATGTTGTGTATTTTCCTTTCATGTACTTTCGTTTTCTTGTATTGCCCCACGTGTATGTAAGTATGATGAGTTTTAGCTGGCTTGGCTGTTCGTATATTGTTTCAGTTCTGTGCACCCTTGGTATGTAGAAGTATCTGTTTCGCAATTTGTATCGCTCCACCCAACCCACCCTGAGCGCCCTTTTGTTTTTGTATTCCACGCGCGTACACCGATGGCAAAGAAGCGGCCACGTACTATCTACGTATTGTTCTCAGGTGTGTATAGTAATGGTGATGAGTCGGCATGTTGGTGCTGGATATGGGTAGTTCTAGAGTGTAAGATGAGGTGGTCGTTTTTGGTTAACTTGAATGTGGCGAGCTGTGAATCCTGCGCTCTAACTGAAATCCTATGCCGTATTGCCCCTATCCCGTATCCCACACTGCATTGTCCGCGGGCTAGCGCAGACTCCCGTTTCTTCAAGGAAGCTCAGCAGCCAATGGACGCGCTTAGTAGGTGTGAGAAGAGCTGTGGGATGTTCCGTAGGCGGCCGTTGGCGGTGAGGTGTTTTCGGCGCTCTGCATCGTATCGTGGGCAGTCCCTTAGGACGTGCCAGTGCAAGCCTGATTGGTATCTTCAATTTCCCGGCTTCTCTTATCTCCCTGGCCGCGTGGTACCGCTTTCGCTGACTTCCCGCACACTGCCGCTGATGGGGGTGACACGACATTTGGTTTCTTCAACAACATCAGGGAAAACCTCCCGCGCTAGCGAGTGCTCGCGAGAGATGATTGACGAAATTTGAAATTAATCGCGTCCTTCTATTGGCTCTATCCCAGATTATCTCGGGAGGTTTTTCCTGATGAACCTGAAGGTCACGGTCTTGAGATACAGATCACTATGAAGGTCCCAAAAGGCGAAAACCACCCGGCGGCTGGGAAGGGCATCACCCGACAAAAAGGTGGGCGCATGCCGGCTGGCGGGCTTGTGACCAGCCTCTACAGCCCTCCTGTTGGGTGTTTTTCGCCCGCTAATGTTGACGTCTCAGCAGCCGAACATCAGCCGATAGCTTAAAAAAATGCCCCTCTTTTTTTTCATTGCGTGACACAGCATGAGGCTGAAACCACCCAATGCAAGGGTGAATAATGCCCAGGAAAGTGGCCGCCGCTCAACGGCTGAATTCCTCCTGTCATCTGGAGGGCTGATAACCACCCAATTAGATTTGGCCTTTCAATCTGCCTGCAGTCAAGGGCTGATAATCAGCCCATTGCAAATGGCTGCTGAATGTTGCACACACGAAACAATGGGCAACAAAGGTTGTTATAATTAAAGCTAACTCTACGAAAGTAGTGGCATCTAATAACTGAACAAGCAAGGTCACAAACATAGGGATATTTTAATACCTTTGAGTCACTTGGCAAAGCTGCCACGCTGCTGCTGCCGCTGGTGCACTGCTCCTGCTCCTGCTGCTGCCCATCATGCTGTCGCTATGCTGCTGCCACTACTGCCTGTTATGCCATCGCTGTGCTACCACTGTGATGCTCCTGCTATTGTGCTGCCGCTATGTTGCTGCCACTGGTGCCCGTCGCACCACCACGCTGCCACTGTCTGTCATCCCACCATGCTGCTGCTGCCTGTCATGCCACTGCAGCGCTGTTCCTGCTGCTGTGCTGCTCCTGCTCCTGCTGCCCGTCATGCCACCCACGCTGGTGCTGGTGTTAGTGCTGCCCATCATGCAGTTGCCACGCTGCTGCTGCTGGTGCTGCCATTGTGCCACTGCTGCACCACCGGTGCTGTTTGTCATATGGCCACCACGCTTGTCACCAGCATGCAAGAATGGATGGGTTGGTGTCTGTTGGACCACGGTAAGTTCAAGAACCGGCTATGCCCCATTGTATGCCTATGTACCACTCCGCATCATTTCTGATCCATACAAGTGAGATTGTACCTTACCAGGGTGTTACGCTCCTGCAGGCGCAAGGGCCAGACGTTGGCAGTTTTGAGGTCCAGGTGCGCGTTAAGCAGCACTAGAAGGTCTTTGTTCGAATGGGGGCTGGTCTCCCTACTCAGCGAGCACTTGCAACGCAAGGCTAAGTCGATAGGCAAGTAAATGCGGTCTGTGCAAGGGTCTAAGTTGACGATGAAGTGATCCCCCTCCTCGGAAGGTCCTTGCCAGTAATTCTTGAGTCGAAGTCGGTCCAGTGGCCTTCCCACTTTGTATGCCAATGACCAGAAAGTCGCAAGATTGATTCTAAGTCAGGCTTAAGGCCCAACCATGAATGAGATGGGTTTATATACATGTTGCAGTCCGTCTAGGACGCTTGGTGAGTCAGGTAAGTAACAATAGCGACGAATGGCCTTAAGGGCTCTTGGGTCGAGTCAGAGTAGCAAGCGAGGGACAATAATAAGGACTAGGGATCGAGACGGTAACGATGAAAGGAGTCACAATAGCTAAGCGAAGGTAAGGTGATGGTAGCTAGTGGAAAGGTTTTATGGAAGGGTAAGTAGGGAGTCCGAGGGGATAAGGAAGTAGTAAGCGAGATAAGAGGGAGAAGGGGAAAAAGTACATGGTGGTAAGTCCGAGGGGGCAGATCATAACATCACGCCCTTCCTAAGGAGCTCACTTACACGAGGGCTAGTCTTCTTCCATCGTGGTGGGGGACATGCCAAGGTCCTGGGCCCACATGTGAGGGAAGGCATCCAGCGGGGTGCCGAGACGTTTGGCGAGGCGTCCCATGGCAGGGGCTGGGCATTGGAGTCCATGGAAGGTGAGCCAGCTAGGAACTGAGCACCTGTTCTCATGGCATTGAACGTGGGGGGTGGGGCATTGGAGCGACTCGTGGCCGGTACTCTGGCAGTAGCAGCAGGTTCCTGCTGAGGGGCAGTCTTTGCCGAGGTGGTGGGACTGGGACTGCATGCATTCAAAGCAGAACACAGGCTCCAGCATCTTTGGGCGATGATAAGGGGCGAAGCGGATCTGGGAGGAGGGTATGGGTGTTTTTAATGTGATGTCTGGTGGGCCTTGGCTGGCCTTGAGGGCTGGGACATGCCCGACGCGGTAAGGCTTTTCGTTTTCGGGTTTGACCGCATAAACCTGGTTGAAGACCCAGGTGCAAGCCTTGGCATGAATGAGGTGGCGTTCCACTCCTACTAGCGCCTCTGTGTTCTCAAGTAACGCTTCCTCAGCAGCTTGGAGGCAGTGGAGCAGCGTGGCATGACGTGCTTTGCGTGACCTATAGCGTACCAGATCTGCCGTGAGGCCAGGGTCGGCAATATTATGGACTGCTCGATCTACGAAGTCCCTCAGGCTGGACTCGGGGTGGAAGATGTTGAGGTGGTCATCCCTGATCTGCTTGTCGTTGTCAAAGTTTGGGTGGAGTTGGGGGCGAGCATGGAGGGCGAGGCGGTAAATGGGGCCGTTTTTATGGTTAGTACCCTCCACATATGTTTCTTCCCCATCGAAGATGTAGCGGATATAATTGGTGGTGACCTGGTCCTCTCCATCATTGATAATGACCGGATAGTGGTCAGTTTGCCCGAAGCTGTACTCGATCCAGTTGCCACCTGGATGTTCTGGGTGATTGGTATGCTCCTCCTCCTCATTCTCACTCGAGTCGGGGACTGATATGGCTGAGGGGGAGTTCGCTGCGATGATTTCGCCTTCTTCTGGCAAGAAGGGTGCAATGTCGGTCATGGTGGCTGTGGATAGTCTTTTGAGAAACGTGTAGAGCCCTTTCCTAGCTTCCCCACGGTGAGGAAGTCAGCTAGGTCCGTAGGGGTCTCAGGGAGCCGAGCGAGTTTTCTAATTGGCGGTGCAGCGGTGGAGTAACCTCTATGGGTGGAGAAGGACTGGGTGTTATGATCTGCCCCTCGGACTTACCATCACATACTTTTTCCCTTCTTTCCTCCTATCTCGCTTATTACTTCTTTATCCCCTCGGACGCCCTACTTACCCTTCCATAAAAACCTTTCCACTAGCTACCATCACTTTACCTTCGCTTAGCTATTGTGACTCGTTTCATCGTTACTGTCTCGATCCCTAGCCATTATTATTGTCCCTCGCTTGCTACTCTGACTCGACCCAAGAGCCCTTAAGGCCACTCGTCGCTATTATTACTTACCTGACTCACCAAGCGTCCTAGACGGACCGCAACATGTATATAAACCCATATCATTCACGGTTGGGCCTTAAGCCTGACTTAGAATCAATCTTGCGACTTTCTGGTCATTGGCATACAAGGTAGGAAGGCCACTGGACCGACTTCGACTCCAGAATCACTGGCAAGGACCTTCCAAGGAGGGGGATCACTTCATTGTCAACTTAGACCCTTGCACAGACCGCATTTACTTGCCTATCGATTTAGCCTTGCCTTGCAAGTGCTCGCTGAGTAGGGAGCCAGCCCCCATCGACTGAAAGACCTTCTAGTGCTGCTTAACGCACACCCGGACCCCAAACTGCCAACGTCTGGCCCTCGCGCCCGCAGGAGCGTAACATAAGTCAGGCTTTAACCCCACAGACAAGCTGGCCGCACTAGAACTATATCTACCAGAAGACCCAGACACCCCAGTCACAGTACAAAGAAGAACCAGAGACGACCTACCAGCCCACGTAAAAGGGAAAGCATATTGGGTCCCAAATCCAGGCCACAAAGGCTACTACGCCAAAAGCAAAAACGTAGAAAGAGCTGTTGAATTCTACAACTTCAGACACACCGATAAAGAAGGGGTAACACAAACAGGAGATCGTTGGTTCGTCCTTGAAGAAGGAGACGACGAAGACCCCAACTGGTACACCAGAAAGAAATACCAACTATCCCCAGGATCAAACGGACTAGGTTGGTGGAGAGAAACTGACAAGGAAGCAGAAGAAGGAAAGATTAAAACGTACCAACCCAGTTATCAACAAGAAGAACAGTCAGTAACCGACATGGAGACTCAACAAGAAGAACAAATCAACACCACAATCGTAGAACCACCCCCACAACCAATGGGACAGACAAACCCAGGGAATGGAGCCCCAGTAGGACTGGCACCCCCGATCTTCAATGGAGATAGGGACAAGTCAGAAGAATTTCTCAATAGATTCTTGGGCTACGAACTCATCAACTGGGACAAAAAGATCTTCCAGGTTCCCTTCACCAAAACAGCACTCTGCCTCTCCTATATCACTGGCCCAAAAGTCGACGCATGGGCCAAAAGTAAAAGGATATGGCTCCATGAGGCAGTCAGGACGGGAACACGCAAAATGGAGGACAACTCCCTGTGGGATGACTTTGAGGCAGACTTCAGGACAGCCTTTACCGACACCGATGCCCATCTCACTGCCCTCCAAAAGTTCCAGGAGCTCAGAATGACTGGAGATGACCTTGACACGTACACTGCCGAGTTCGAAAGACTCAGAGAGACTGCAGGGTACCGAAGAGATGACATAGGGGCTATAGCCAAATTTAAAGACGGGCTACAACCCAAGTTACTCCACCAGATCATCACCCACTGCTCCCCAGCTCCAGCCACCTTGGAGGAGTGGAAAAAGAAGGCTAGGGAGCGCCAGACAGTGTATAAAGAGCTCAAAAATGCTGGCCTAACCCAGAAGACGAATAACAACCGCACAGAAGCACAGAAGAAGTGGGCAACTATGCTGGGCCTTCGGAACTATGTCCCACCTCAGCAGAGAAGCCAGAACGGCCGCCCACAAACCGGCTATCAAAGCAAAGGTAACAACCAAGTAGTCCCAATGGACGTAGACGCAGGGCGTATATTTACACCCCTCTCCGAGCAAGAACGCGCCAAACTGAGCAAGAAAGGCGCGTGCTTCCGCTGCAGACAGCCTGGCCACATCAGCCGCTTCTGCCCTCAAAAAAGGCAAGGACAAGGAGGAGGAGGAACAACGATCAGAGCAGCAAAAGCAGAAGAACCTCCCAAAGAACAAGAACAGCCATCCCTCAAAGACACCATTAGCAACATGGACCCAAAAGAGCTATGGGGAATACTGCAGGGCATGGATGAGGAAAAGCGCATGGCCATAGCAGATGGTGCGCAGGATTTTTTAACCGGCCCGAAACTAACTGCCATAGTTAGGGCCCTACGCTTGAGAAAGATGTACATAACCAGACACGACTCAGTCAAATTAGTGTTTGATTTATACTCGTTCAAAGGCAAGGCAGAAGAGATTGCTCTTATTGACAGTGGAGCAACAGAAAATTTCATCGATTATAAAACAGTAGCAAGGCTACGACTAGGAACCAAGAAGCTCGAACAAGCAAGGCTGGTAAGAAACATCGACGGCACCGAAAATAAAGCAGGAAGTGTTACCAACTACTGTGACCTAATGATCTCCAGAGGAGATACAAAGGAAAGGGTTCGCTTCTATGTTACTAACCTCGGAAAAGATAGGTTTATCTTTGGGTACCCTTGGCTCGCCAAGTTCAACCCAGAAATTAACTGGCCAGAAGCAGAAATAAAAGGACCAAGAGTGCGAGTAGAAACTCTGGTCAAAGGTAACATGACGCAAAAGGAATATATCCGACACATCCAACAAGAAGCGATCGCTCAACTGGAAGAAGGGGACGAACTAATCATGACGATTAGGAAGGTAACCCCTGAACCCCTGGAACTTAACAAAACGACACTCGCCCAACAGATGGCTGAAAAGGCCTATGATGTGAGCAAGGTAAACACAGAGGCAACAATCCCTACGGCATACAGACGACACTGGAAAGTATTCTCAGAAAAGGAGGCAAGGCAATTACCACCACACCGCCCCTGGGACCACGAGATTAACCTGAAAAACAATGCACCCGAGGTAATTAACAGTAAGGTGTACCCTCTGTCAAAAGACGAACAAAAGGCCCTAGACGAGTACCTCGATGACAACCTGGACAAAGGTTACATTGTAGCGTCCTCATCTCGCTATGGATCTCCCACATTCACAGTAAAAAAGAAGGATGGCACTCATCGCATCGTACATGACTACAGGAAGCTCAATGAATACACGGTAATGGATGTCACACCCCTCCTCAGCATCCAATCAATTTTGGAAGACCTGAGGGGCAAAACACTGTTTAGTAAGTTCAATATCAGAGCAGGATACAACAACATTCGCATCAGGACAGAAGACACCTACAAAACCGGATTCAAGACAAGCAGAGGACTATATGAATGGGTCGTAATGCCATTTGGACTATGCAACGCTCCGGCCACCTTCACCAGAATGGGTAATGATGTTTTGCGACCATTATATGCTAAATACCCTGGAAAGTTCAGACACTACATGGACGATTGCATTGTCATGACTGGAAAAGGGGAAGAAGCACTACATGAAGAAATCTGCCACCTTTACTTCGACATCCTGGAACAACACTCCCTGTACCTCAAACCAGCCAAGTGCGAATTCAACCAAACAGAAATCGACTACTTAGGCATAAGGGTCAAGGACGGTGAGCTTATGATCGACCCAGCAAAAATTGCAGGTATAACAGACTGGCCAACGACACTCCGGAACGTCAAGGAAGTGCGAAGCACACTGGGACTTCTAGGCTACCATCGCCCTTGGATCCCAAATTTTGCCCACATCGCTAAACCACTCACAGACTTACTACAGAAAGGGAAAGAATTCGCATGGAATACAGCCTGTACCAAAGCAGTAACACGCCTCATAGGTTTGGTAACATCCGAACCAGTGCTAATTCCCCCAGACCCAGACCAGCAATTCATCTTATATGTCGACGCCTCTCAATTCGCAACAGGAGCAATCCTCTACCAAGCAGACAAAGAATGGAGGGATCGCAGGGGAAACCCCCTGCTTCGCCCCATTGGATTCCACTCCCAAACCTTCAGTAAAACGGAACAGAACTACCCTATCTATGATAGGGAACTACTGGCAGTCATCAGAGGACTAAGGTGCTGGAAACACCTCGTACGAAACTCCACCTACCCAGTCCTGGTAATCACTGATCACGCAAACCTACAGTACTACCACGAACCGCACAAGTTGGGGCCAAGAGTCAACGGGTACGTCGCAGAACTGGCTGACTACCATATACAGTTAGTATACAAGCCAGGAGCGGTAAACAGAGCGGACGCACTATGCAGACGACCAGACCTAGTCCCAGAAGAGGACAATGAACTGGTAATTGTCCTTCCTGACCACCTTTTTGCCTCCCCAGCAGCCCCAACTACCACGTACCAAGCAACGCAGACAAAGGTGGAAGATTATGACTCAGATGACACACTGGTAGGTAGTGATGACGAAGGAAACACGAAACCCATGAAGGCACGAAGCGTCCAACTGGAAGATGGAGCAGAATGGTCAGCTTTCGACCTGGATAAACTGATAATGAAAGCACAGACTATCAACCACGCAACCATACGACGATGGAGAGCCACCCACAAGCTGGAAAAGTACGGAGACATCTGGACCAGAGCTGGTGCACTCGTTGTTGTGGGAAACAACGATCTTAAGAAGGGGGTGACAAAACTATTTCACAACTCACCAACTGCAGGGCACCCTGGAATTTCCAAAACCTTGGAGATGCTCTCGACCTTCTACTGGTGGCCAAGAATGAAGGAGTTCGTTACAGCCTACATCAAAGGATGCGCAAACTGCCAAATGTCAAAGATCAACACGCACCCCAACAAACCAGCAATCTTCCCAATCACGACAGACCCCCAAGCGCTCCCATTCCAAGTCATCGCCCTTGATTTCATTGTAAAACTGCCAGAATCCCAAGGGTATGACACAATCTTGACCATCACTGACCATGATTGCTCCAAAGCGTCAATTTTCATCCCCTGTAACGAAGCAATTGACTCTGCAGGAGTGGCGAAGCTCTACGCTACGCAGGTGTTCCCCCATTATGGGATACCCACCAAGGTAATATCCGACAGAGATCCACAGTTCACCTCAAACTTCGGTAAAGAACTCTGCCAGCTATTAGGGATCAAACAGAACATCTCCACGGCCTACCACCCTCAAACCGATGGGCAAAGCGAACGCACAAACCAATCCCTGGAACAATACCTCCGCCTCTACTGCGCAAGCCAACAAAATCAATGGGCAAATTGGCTACCACTCGCTCAATACACAAGGAACTCCTGGCCACACTCCACGACAAAGAAAACACCTATGACCTCATTATCGGCTACACCCCTCAAGCACACCAACCGACAACAAGGACCGACATCCCCGACATTGACACAAGGCTGAAACACATTAAGGAAGTCCGAACTGCTGCCCAAGAGGCCATAAGCAAAGCGCAGAAAGGACTCATCAAGGAAACAAAGTTTAAAGGCTACGAAGAAGGGCAAAAAGTCTGGTTGGAAGGGACAAACATCAAGCAACCCTACGATAGTGCAAAGTTATCCCCAAAGCGGTACGGACCCTTCGAGGTAGCCGCTAAAATTTCGTCCGTGGCATACAAGCTCCACCTCCCTGAAACCTGGCAAATCCACGACGTCTTCCATGCCTCATTACTCACCCCATTCTTGGAGACGAGGAACACGGACAGAACTTTATAGAGCCACCACCCGAGGAGATAGAAGGACAAGAAGAGTGGGAAGTGGAACAAATCCTTGGCAAGCGAGCCCACGGCCGAGGAAAGAAGCTGCAATATCTCGTCAGATGGAAAGGATATTCACCAGCACATGATCAATGGGTTGCCAAGGAAGACCTACACGCCGAGGACTTGATAACCAACTATGAACAAAAGACCGTGGAGCGCCAGCCTCACAGGAGTATAAGAACCCGGAGGAATACTCGTAAAATGGCCATCCGTTCAAGTCACCTCGACCCACCCTGGCACGCAACCACCTCTTCGACTACCACTACCAAACCCTCAAGGGACCAGCCACCTTCGCCCAGGTCCTCGCGGGAAAAGAAGTCCGCAAATACCCCAATAGCAACATCTTCGTCCACCGCTCCGAGAAAGAACACAGTGGTATCCACTTCTACTATTGTCGTGTCAACTATTGCCCCTACCACAATCACTAACAGTCGCTACATGGCTCAGAGCAATGCCCCCTTGCAAGAATACATCCCGACCACCCCCATACCACCTCCGAGTCTTACCAACCCCGATACCACCTCAAGCAACCCACATGACGATAACAGGACCCCCACAGGAGGTCCCCAGGTTTCGCCGAGTAGGGAGTCCGGCCCCCATCCTGATAATCAACCGAGAAGCCCTCCTGTTACTAGCTCTGCTCTTGCTGCTGCTGCTGGGCTTGGTGCTGGGCTTGTCAACCAAATCGAACTGCAGCAACTATGGCGCTGGGCCCAAGGGATGAGGGCGTACTCAGAAGCCCATGGGGCGTACCCCCAGTCCTTTTCCACCCACAGAGGTTACTCCACCGCTGCACCGCCAATTAGAAAACTCACTCGGCTCCCTGAGACCCCCACGGACCTAGCCGACTTCCTCACCGTAGGAGAAGCTAGGAAGGGGCTCTACATGTTTCTCAAAAGACTATCCATAGCCACCATGGCCGACGTCGGAGAGGCAGAGTGCTGTTTTGGTGAAGGGAACCTGGAAGATCCTTTTGTCCCAGTTGATAAGTTCGTAGCCCAAGAATCTATCAAGGAATTCTTCTGACTTGTCCCTATCTCCGTTGAAGATCAGGGGTGCCAGTCCTGCTGGGGCTCCATTCCCTGGGTTTGTTTGTCCCATTGGTTGTGGGGGTGGTTCTACGACTGTGGTGTTGATTTGTTCTTCTTGTTGAGTCTCCATGTCGGTTACTGACTGTTCTTCTTGTTGATAACTGGGTTGGTACGTTTTAATCTTTCCTTCTTCTGCTTCCTTGTCAGTTTCTCTCCACCAACCTAGTCCGTTTGATCCTGGGGATAGTTGGTATTTCTTTCTGGTGTACCAGTTGGGGTCTTCGTCGTCTCCTTCTTCAAGGACAAACCAACGATCTCCTGTTTGAGTTAACCCTTCTTTATCGGTGTGTCTGAAGTTGTAGAATTCAACAACTCTTTCTATGTTCTTGCTTTTGGCGTAGTAGCCCTTGTGGCCTGGATTTGGGACCCAATATGCTTTCCCTTTTACATGGGCTGGTAGGTCGTCTCTGGTTCTTCTTTGTACTGTGACTGGGGTGTCTGGGTCTTCTGGTAGATATAGTTCTAGTGCGGCCAGCTTGTCTGTGGGGTTAAAGCCTGACTTATGTTACGCTCCTGCGGGCACAAGGGCCAGACGTTGGCAGTTTTGAGGTCCGGGTGCGCGTTAAGCAGCACTAGAAGGTCTTTGTTCGAATGGGGGCTGGTCTCCCTACTCAGCGAGCACTTGCAACGCAAGGCTAAGTCGATAGGCAAGTAAATGCGGTCTGTGCAAGGGTCTAAGTTGACGATGAAGTGATCCCCCTCCTCGGAAGGTCCTTGCCAGTAATTCTTGAGTCGAAGTCGGTCCAGTGGCCTTCCCACTTTGTATGCCAATGACCAGAAAGTCGCAAGATTGATTCTAAGTCAGGCTTAAGGCCCAACCATGAATGAGATGGGTTTATATACATGTTGCAGTCCGTCTAGGACGCTTGGTGAGTCAGGTAAGTAACAATAGCGACGAATGGCCTTAAGGGCTCTTGGGTCGAGTCAGAGTAGCAAGCGAGGGACAATAATAAGGACTAGGGATCGAGACGGTAACGATGAAAGGAGTCACAATAGCTAAGCGAAGGTAAGGTAATGGTAGCTAGTGGAAAGGTTTTATGGAAGGGTAAGTAGGGAGTCCGAGGGGATAAGGAAGTAGTAAGCGAGATAAGAGGGAGAAGGGGAAAAAGTACGTGGTGGTAAGTCCGAGGGGGCAGATCGTAACACAGGGCTTGATGTCCTGATCTATCACTAGCTGTCTGACTACCGCCACGCCTCTGATTGATTGTAGTTATCGTCCGTATAAGGCTTTATGGGAATAGCCTACCCACTCATAGTATTTATAGCGCTGTACCTAGTTACCTGAGACTCTAACTTGAGTCTTCTGTCTCAATACCAGGTCATTCTCGCTACAAGTTGAAGTCGGGCATACTTCGTCGCCCTTGGTTCGACTTATTGCTCCACTCCTGGAAGACATATGGGTGCATGCTCTGCTTTCTCATCATAACCTTTGTGCTTCTCCTCGTGTTCACCATCGGACTATCAGGTCCATTGTAGCAGTGGTGACAGCGCTACTGCTGGTGTCGATGTTGGTGTGATATGCTGTCATTGTCACCGTCACGTTGCTGCTGGCCCTGGTGTCACTGTCATTTCGCTGGTGGTGCTACTGTCACTGTCATGTTGTTGCTGGTGCCACTGTCGCATCAGTGTTACTGCTGCCCTCACCATTGCATGGTCACTGCTGCAACTACTGTTGCTGGTGCCGTCGCCACTACCTTTATGTGCTGCTGGTGCTGCCGTGGCTGTTGGACTACCATCATTGTCACTATCACTCATCGTGAGGGCAGGGGGGTGGGGGTTGGCATTGATGTATAGGGCCTGTGAAAAACATGAAGCAGGAAAAAAAGGGAAGACGTACCATATGAGTGAACTCAAGAGTGGTGCCAGCCCCATGGCCTTTGCCATGCTGCTGCTGGTGTGCCACTGCGACTGTTTAGTTGGGCTACAATTGTCCGCTATCGCTGATCCAACATTGATGCCAGGGAGGGGGTTAGCGTTGATGTATAGGCTGCACAGAACATGAAGCATCAAAAATAAAAGGAGGACATACCATATGACTGAACCCAAGAGTGGGGAGGAGGTGGACAAAGCAAGAAGCAGCAAGGCAGAGACGACGAGAAAACCAACCTGATTATATAATAGAAGCGGAATGCAAACTCGACTCTGCCAAATTTTCGTCACCCTCCAAGGCGGCTCACCCGGTCCGGCAGTCACCAAACTTGGAGGGTGGCAAGCCCCCTTTGAAAGGGTTGTTGTCGACCTTTCAAATATATGGGATTCGAAATTTTCTCAGCAGCATATATTTGCCACTCTGGAGGGTGGTTACCACCCTCCAAATAATGAAAAATTCTCTAAGTTTTACTAGGGTGAATTTCACCCCTTAAAAGGGCGATCCTGATCAGGTGCTGCATCAACCGCTAAATGGCGGGTTATAACACCAGCCATTAACCACCTGTTTTTCTGGTCTCCGCCCGTCCGGAGGGCGACTTTCCCCCTTTAGTGTCCCCATAGTGGATACTGCCCAATCAGGGTCACTGGGGATGCTATCGACTATCATTTTTCAAACGGGTGACTTGAACTTTGAGAATGCACTTATTATAATTGGCACAAGCCCCGTAACAGCATCCATCAGGAGTGTGCATCAGCATTTCTGCATAAAACTGTTTTTCACATATACCAGCTCGGTTGAGCTTGACCGAGGGAAAAAAGGTAAAAAAAAAGGCAAAAAAAGTAGAAAAGGCGAGAAGGAACCTGCAGTCCAAAAAAAAGTTGATTGGAAACCTAATTGTCAGGAGGAGAGAGGTACAATAAGACCCCTTTTTTTTAACAAAAGTTCACAAGTCAAAAAGTTTTGGCCTATTTTCCTGATGCGACATGGCATTAGTTATTCCTTCCTTGGCCAAAAATAATCCTCTCGTGATCCTTGACACACACGATGCTGCACGTGTGAGAGATCAGCTGGGTACATTGGAGGCGCCATCCTGGCGTCTCTCCCTATCATCTGACCAAATAGTCGCGCACCCTGTGTGGAAAGTCTAAAGAGAAACACCAGACTTTGACCATTCTAGCATCCCATACAGTGTCATCGATGGCATATTGTCTTGCATCTCACTTGACAGGGTATCATGGCTCTTCCGAAAATAGGCGGTGATCGCTTCACCCTGCCAAACTTTGATGATCCTGAAATATGGGTCGTCGCGCTCCAACTGGTGGTAATATCCTCTTTCTGAATGTACGCCACTATTCCTTCCATGGGACATGTGCCTTTCTGATTCTAATTCCATTATCATGCCCGATATACATGTGGTGTGTGAACGGGAAAGCGAGGAAGATGACTCCGTGGGAGACCTCATGGACGGCGATGTATACGACATAGCAAGAGGAGTCAACGACAACCTGTTGTCCTCTCAACTCCAGGAAACTATGCTTAAACCAAGGGAAAAGGAATAGCCCTTGACATATCGACTGGCATCAACATAGTGGGCATAGTCAGAGTCGGAGAATCTGCATCACAGAACTGTGCTGGCGCCGCCGAGGAACATGAACGTTGTGCGTGTGCCTTTCAGGTAACGGAAGACACCCATCACCACGGACCAATGTTCTGTGAGGTATAAAACAAGGCGGCCGACAGCGTATGCAATACTAGACTAGAACACGTCAGGAAACTAAAAGCAAGGTAGTTGAGGCCACCAACAAGCCGACGGTAGGGCATACAATCCATCCACTCCTGGATGTCTGGGTTCAAAGATGTGGTTTTTTCAGGTGTGGGAAGCTGAAAACCAGCCACTATCATCAGCAAATTGGGAAGATTCCTACGAGGCAGTGTGGTGCTCACGTGTTTGACCTAAACCGGTAGTAGACCATAAGGCTTTGAACCTTGTTCTAAATATAATGCAGCCTTATAATGTACTCGCGAGCTAGTCACACCGTCTTTCCCACTCATAAACCCGCACGAGACTGATGCCAGCTTGTGTTGAACTTGACTGTTGATGCGAGTCTAATACCTGGATGTATGTATCTCATGTGGTCTCCCCCAGGTTGTGAGAGAACTGTGCGCTATCATGAGGACGGGCATACAAAGACGAGTAACATGCATCCTCACTTCCTTGCATTAGGGACGTGTTCAAGTCAGCTCAAACCTAGCAAATTCACATGTAAATGTGATACAATTAATGTACAATTGAGACGTGTGTGCCCACAACTTGAGTCTGCTACAGTACTAAACCACTCTAGCAAGTCACTCAACTTGGCTCAAACCTTGCAAATGCAATTCACTTAAATTCATTACAGTAGACCAAAATTTTGTAAATATGATACAATTAATGTACGCTGACACGGGCAGATTGGCGTGCAGGCGTGGAGATGTGGGCAGGCGGGGGTGGGCGGCCAGCCACGCAGGCAGACTGGGAGATGGGTGGGCGTGCTGCTGCCGTGTGTTGTGTCACGGTCGCCGCTGCCGCCGTGCATCATGTCGCAGTCACAGCTGCCGCTGTGTGTCGTGTCACAGTCGCCACTGCTGCTGTGCGTCGTGTCGTGGTCGCTGCTGCCGTGCGTCGTGTCGCGGTCGCCGCTGCCGTCGTGTGTCGTGTCGCGGTCGCCGCTGCCACCGTGCGTCGTGTCGTTATAGCCACTGTTAAGGTGGGTCGCGTTGCGGTCGCCGCTGCTGCCGTACATCATGTTGCAGCTGTGGCCGCTACCATGCGTCGTGTCGCGGTCGGGGCTGCTGCAGTGCATCGTCTCGCAGTCGTGGTGCCATGTGCCATGTCGCGGTTGCGCTGCTGCCGTGCATCGTGTCACGATTGTGGCTGCTCCCATGCCATTGCGACGCGATCGCCACTGCCGCCATTGCCATCATGTTGCAGTTGCCGGTGGTACCGTGTCTGAGTGTGTTCGGTCCGCAGAGGCAAGCGTAGCCCTACTGCGTCATGTGATGCTCGGCCGGCTGGCGTCAGTGCTGAGGCTAGGGCAGATGCATGAGAGGAGGGGAAGCAGGAAAAGGAGAGGAGGAGAGCGAGCGAGCATGAAGGCTCAAGCTCGACTTGGAGATTTTTGCTTCGTAAGTCTGACTAAGCTCCTTACCCCAGGATAGAATACGCACGCCTCTGATGACCTGCGCAGGGTCCAGAAAGGTGAATACACGTTCGTCTGGTGATTTAACAAACCCGATTTTTGGTAGACGTGCATAGCGAAACCCGTGGCGATATCAACTACGATCCACACCAAACCATCGTACCCAGGTGCAGGAAGTTCACTAAGCGCGGCGAGCGATCCTTCACTTCTGCATGCGAGGATGACACAAGGCCATGGAAATTTCCGATTACGCGGGCATGCCAGTATGGTTGGGCCTGCGGGCCTGTTTCTGTCTGTGCTAATGCCCAGTGTTTGTCTTTGTTTTTCAGTTTCTGCCGTTCTGCCGTAAGGTGGGCGCCGTACCTTATGCCTCTTTTCATTCGTCATTGCTCACTTTCTCATTGATCTCATCCCCTCTTCTCACCCTCAAAACTGACCATCCACTGAAGACCTATTCATCGTCTGAAGCCCCATCAGACCTCCTGCACAGCCGACGTCAGTCATCACCTCACTTGACCTTGTTGTGCCCAAACATTCTCTGCACAGCCGACGTCAATTGCCACCTCACTTGACCTTGCCGTGCCCAAAAATTCTCGATCGATTCCTCTCTCGGACTGTCCCGCCCATGTCTCCAGGCCCGGTGGCAGCGGCGTTGAGGAACTTGTAGCTCAGTGCTCAGTACTAGTGTCACGGATCGATTAACATGCTGTCAAATTTTCAAAAAGGGAAATGACGGCCCATAAAAGAAAAGGGTCTTAGCTGAATATCTCCCCATCCCCCCACTCTGCACTGCGCTGGTTCCTCTCCCCACTCTGCATTGGTTCCTCCCTCCTCTGTACTCACCCCATGTCACCTCTGACTTCTTGAACAACATTTCTGATCTTAAAATCATCGAGAGCACTCTCCAAGGTTCCTATCTTCATCATCAATGCCGCTCTTGGACTGACATACTATAGTGTTATGCAGAGGGGGAGCAGACACACATGGGGCCCTTCGACGTGTGGCCATGCCGCATGTATTTCACCCCATGTAAGCCGTACCAACGCCCTGCACCTGTGCCCTGCTGATGGCAGGAGTCCCACAACACAAACACCATTGACGGAGTATTTTTTGCAGCAAGGTGCTCGAATGTGTATTTGCCTCCCGGTTGTCACTCCTTTGTAGCGATAGCTCTTTCTGAGCACCATCTGTGGCATCATCACCGTGATATTGAGGTATGTCAATTCCTCGCTCTGTACTCACGCCGTCACTCACCCTGTGTTGTGGCGCCACAGTGACATACCCCTTCAAGGCCCTTCATGGTACTCTTGACCTCATACTCACAGCAAATACGATCTGTTCGGTGTATGCATGCCACATGACGAAGTCCTCTCAACAGAGGGTTCAGGAGACTCATTCGAGGCGTGCCCATGCATAATTATGTACTGTTCCTATGTGATCGTTTTAGTTCAAGAAATAGAAATCCTGTCTTGCCTCGTAAACCGATGTGATCTGATTCAATGCGACAACATGCTGACGAGCCTGAAACATTCTCTTATTTGATCATGAGTACAATATGGATTGATAACCATCCACGAGCTTGTTGCAAGGTTGACTAGACCTCACGGACCCACTAATAGATGGTATTGGGCTCACACTTTCCAGTTCAGATTGTAATGGCCTCGCCCATCGAATGCCGGATTGCAGTAGAGTCATGTGCCAAAAGTCCGATTGTACTCATTTCACAAATTGGCTGCCGGATTGCAGTGGCTCGTGTGCTGAAAGTCCGGCTGTGGTTAACTCACAAAAAACTGCGAACCCCAGAGAAGGCGATATGAGACACATGCGAGGGCTTCACTAAGTCACGCCGCCTTTCGCAACCCACGCCGCGAGATATTAACTCACGAGGCGTTGCGAGATTTTTCACAATTTGCTGATGATAGTGGCGTCGGAAGGATAAGCGTCGTTCCGCTCTGGTGGAAGCAATCGGTAGCCTAGTTGATGAAGGAGGTTTGGGAGAGGGCGATAAACCGCGAGTCATGGTGTCGTGAATAGCTATGATTTCACGGGTCCCACTGAGATCTCTCAGGCTAGCGGGAATGCAGTTAAGCCTGAAACGCCGATTACATAATCCGAGTGACCAGTTAAGGTTAAGGTTAAAGTTACCACCTAACAGTGCAACTGAATCCCGTCAACCGTCCACAACCAAGATGGTTGACCATCGCACCTTCACAATTCAATATCTTCCCAACGAACTCCTTCTTCACATATTCTCTTCTCATCGATTACTTTCCAATACAAGCAGGCGCCCGCTGTCAGTGGCCTGGAGATGGCACACTCTTGCCCACGTGTGCCAACGATGGCGACACCTCATATTCGCGTCTCTCCGCCACTTGGAAGCGCGCCTCGTCATTCCTAGGAAGTCTCCCGAGACCCCATTGGAGTCCTGGCCGGAACCACCTCTTTCCGTCTGGTACGACTCAAACAACCCCCGCATGTCGAAAGAACAGAATGCCGATGTCGTCGCCGCATTCGAACACTCTGACCGCATACGCGAAATTCATCTTCCCATGACGATGGGCCATTTATTTTGGACATCAATTTGCAACAAATCGTTTCTGGAATTGGAATACCTCGCGCTTTCGGGGTTACGTCCCAACACCCTACCCCGTGAATTCCTTGGTGGGTCTATTCCCAGCCCCCGCCGGCTACGCAGTATTCTCTTGAGTTACGTCCACCTTCCTGCATTACCGCAACTTCTCTTGTCCAGCCGGGATCTCGTCTCTCTTCACCTTGGCCCTTACTCCCTCAGCGGTAATCGTAGCGGTGATGGATTCATTTCACCGGAGGTCCTCTCCACTGCTTTGTCCTCGACAACCCAACTCGAGCATCTTTATCTCGACAGCCTTCAAGTTCCTGTTACATCCCACTCAGAACTGAGGAGCGCAGATTCCTCGCTGTTCATTTTCCCGGCTCTTACCTTTTTCGCCTTCGGGGGTTCCGTCGAGTACCTGGAAAACTTCGTTTCTCGGATCCATGCACCCCATCTGTTGAATCTTAATGTACATTCCAATCGACGTGTCTTGGATGTTCCCCAGCTGTCCCAATTCATTTCCCGTACAGAGCAGCTAAGCTCGCTGCCTTTTCGGACTTCCATCTCTCTTAATATTGGAGCCTTCTCCATCGAACACCATTTCAGACGTCTACAATCTCCCCAGGAAGTGTCTCATGTCTACCTTGGGAGTGTTTCCATGGGGGACTGGCAGGTGTCTCAAGTATACCACATCTGTACCCAACTATCTCCGCTCGTGTCCAGTGTCAAGCAGCTAAAGTTATCGGCATTTTATCTGCCCCCAAATTTTCAACGGCAGATCGACCCCGCACTGTGGCTGCAACTTCTTGCGCCTTACAATAGCGTGGAGGAGATCGAATTCTGTGGAAAAGGTGCACCGTGCACCGGGATCGCTCGGGCATTGCAACAATCCACTTGGGAAACGGCCCGTGAACTGTTGCCAGCGCTGCGCGTTCTCAGAATTCGCGGCTTCCGCTCTCGGTCAATTCGCCTTACTATGATATTCGCTGCGGCACGTCGGCTGACCGGTCGACCCGTCGTCGTACGCCGCTTGAATGAAACAGGTCAGAACACCAACTGGGACACAAATGATACTTACGAAGATAAATCCGTTTAATTTATCCAGTACCGATGTGTGTTGGATCCTCTTAGGGTAGTTCTCGCTATGTATATATGCAAGTATGACGACATGGAAAACTTCTGTTCCCGAGTTCACCGCATTGGTTTCCGATGCGCGCTTCGAACCCTGGCAAATGTCGAGATGGGTCTGAGTGTCACCTATGCTAATTGGATCGGGATCGATCTTCACGTGACATTTTCACAACTTCCACAACGAGCATTTTCATCCGTATTCACATATTAATAGGGCCAGACAGTAGCAAATCTGCATTCTAGCTCATCTCGCACCCACTCCCTGGGTGCACTGGTGCTAGTAAATGTTGGATTCATGGCCGGCCAGGGACGCCCGCGCGTGCCCAACGTCGCGCCTGCGTCCCCGCCACTCATGCGATACTGCGGGCGAGGGTACGGATATTTGTTATGCTGTTGGATACTTTTACATATACTGAACTAAGACATTCTGTACTTAGGACTGCTCTGTAGTACTGCTCAGGCGCGATTGCTGAGCACCGGTTATCTAAACCTTTCCGAGACTCTATATCTTGTACGGTCCTAACCGCATCGATCACGCCCCGACTCGCCCATGTCCTGCATCCCACGCTGTCAGACCTTCTGCCCCTGGCATCCACTCCCACGCCATCCTCGGGTCCGCAATCATAGTTTGGAGAGTGTCCCTTTTTTCGTGCTCCTCCCTCCCCTATTCCGTGCTCCAATAAATCTCATCCTGATCCCAAAATCTTATATCACAACTGCGCACCGCACTCCCCCAGCAATTGAATTTCCACTGGCACCGACACTAACGCCTCATCACCAAGATGGTCGACCAACATGTCACAATCGAGGTCCTCCCCGACGACATCCTTCTCCAAATATTCGCTTTCTATCGATTACCCAACAAGGTGCTCTGCCGCCCATTTTTTTGGTCATGGCACACGCTCGTTCAAGTGTGCCGAAGATGGCGATATGTCATTCTCGTCTTCCCACACTCTCTGAGGCCGTACCTTGTCACGACATACAGGAGTCACCGGTTATCACGCTGGGTATCTTTGGATCACTGGCCACCCTTCCCTATCTCTATCCAGTACTACAATCCGGGCCGCGCACTGACTCCTGAAGAAGAGAATGACCTTGCAACCGTACTCGAACAACCCGACCGCATAAATGAAATATGCCTCTCCTTGCCAAGGTTCATGTTCGAAAAGTCAACTGCATGGGTAGAGACCTCCTTCCCAGAATTGGAACGTCTTTGCCTCAAGTCGGATGAACCTTATTTGGATCTACCTAATGGATTCTTGGGCGCGTCAATTAATTCCCTGCTCCGGTTACGCCATATCCACCTGTCTCATATCTCCTTTCCTGAGTTACCCCAACTCCTTCTGTCTTGTCACGACCTCGTTTCCATTGTCCTCGGCCCTTACTTGTATGTGGATGCCAAATTTCCTTCCTCAGAGACTGTCACCGCTGCCTTGTCCGCAACCACTCAACTTAAACGCCTCACTCTCCGTCTCGACAGCTCTTATGATAAATACCATCCCGAAGAAAGAAGAGAACCCTCAGCGCCGACGAATCTCTTATGCCTCTCTTCACTGATAGAATTCGACTTCAGGGGTTGCTGCCATTATCTGGAAGATTTCGTCTCCAGGATCGATGCACCCCACCTCGAGCGATTGCGTGTGTCTTTCCACCATCAACAGGTTGTCGATATTTTTCAATTGTCTGGGTTCATTTCCCGAACAGAACAGCTAAGGTTGATGCCCTATCGAACCTTACTCGAGCTGTGGACGAATGGCTTCAGCATCCGACATACTTTCAAACATCCATCATGCCACGTGACAAATGACGAGAGCAATTGGTTGCAGATAGGGTGTTACGGGGACTCGTGGCATATCCCCCAATTGGTCCACATTAACACACAATTATCACCACTCACATCTACCGTGGAACGGCTCCAAGTCAAAGCATGGGGTGTGCCACCGATTCTGACGGACGACATGGATCCCGCGCCATGGGTACAACTGTTCAGACATTTTGATGGTGTGCAGTACCTGTGTCTGTATAGCAATGCAGCATCAGGCACTGCGATCACGCGTTGTCTAGAGCAATCTGCAGCTGATCCAAATGCCCAGGAGTTATTCCCTGCTTTATGCACACTCCGACTTATCGACTTTGGCCAAAATGCCAAGCTCGACTCGTTCGTCGCCGCGCACAACCACATGGTATTATCGACCAGTTTTTCGCGGTGGAGGTCGGCTATACGCGAGTATCTCGACTGTGAAGAACTTGCGCGCCTTGAGGATGCAGAATCGGACATGGACCTGCTGTTTTAGAAATAGTAAATAGCTCGTCAATGTATCGTATTGTCATCCCGCTTTCTAGCTCCACGCCTTTCTCCCATCAACCAGAAGAAAAGGTTGCTTCGCGTCGAGGAAACTTAACATTCCAGTGTAATTTAAAAAGCCTATGAATTATATGTTGTGCCCTCGCATCGTAACTCCGTGGACACGGAAATATCTAAAGCAGAATTTATCCCTTTCCCAGCAGAAGTACTTACTGTAGAAGGTTAGCGGCACTGTTATCCCTCGCCAACAGGCAAAAGTCCACCCTTCGCAAGAGGTGGGCGTTATCAGCGTAAGAATGACATGTTCTTTGCACGTTGTTTGAACACAATTGAGACCTGAGTATTGACATACTCCCGTGAGTCGTTGGCAAAATGCCAAAAGCGTGCTTGCGCCCCCGGTAAATGGGTCATAGCGATCCGGGTACACAGGGGTTTTGCGATGGAAACCAAAATCTACCCAGGACAAACCATGCAGAATTAAAGTTGGCCATTTTTGCAAGATATCCTCAAGGCATCTTAGAGCTTCGTTGATTTTCTGACAGGGCCGAGATTACGTTTTACGGCACAACGGCCCATTTGGCTCACAATTATATACTTAGCTGTAATCAATCAGAGGGAGTAGAGCGCATCACGAACATCCTGACCAAACGTATCAGAAAGAGGGCGAGAATACCCAAAACAGGAGAACACTCACCCAAGCATCGTCATCCCAAGGTTTGACGCCTTGGCAGAGCAGTTCCATCACTTCGTCTTCAGTGAAACCAAAGTTAGCCATCCTCTCTTCAACCTCCGAGTCCGGGTCGAAATCATCGAAGTCGATTGCTCGGGTAGGCCGGACTTTGCGCTTTCCCCCTCTGCCCTTCCCACGACCACGCCGTCGACCACCACGACGTCCACCCCCGGGCCTGGACAATCCCGCGCCCCTATTTGTCCTGGTAGCCAACGCCTCCCCGACTTCGATTGCCGCGTCAAACGTTTCCAACTGACCCTGACTGTGACTGGGTCCAAAATCATCTTTTATCCCAGGTGTCCTCCAAGGAAGACGATACTCCATTGTTTTGAACATATGTCCGATGAAAACGGGACCTCCGCCTCGGCCCAAACAGTAAGAAATTTGGTATACATCGGTGCGTAGTCCCTCGTCTTCCCACCAGCTATCGGGCGGCAAGTACGTCTTATCGTGACAGTACACGCACACGACGCCACCAAATTTACAGTTGCCGAGTAGAAAGTATGCACAAACATTGCGACCCCTGGACAGCGTTTAAAGTCAGTCCGTGACTCGGTTGGTGTCACATAGTAAAAACGCACAAGCGATCGCGCACGCTCTTCTCGTCAGGTGCATGGGAATACCGGCAATCGATACCGCGCGTGCACCCGTCGTGATTGTAGAACCTGCACGGGATACCGTTCCCCTCGTGGTGCCAATCGCTCGAGTCGGATACGGACTCGAGTTCGAACTTTTTGTCATCGAGCAGCGGGGACTCATCATCTGTGACTGCGACGTCGTACTCGTCGTCGAGCTCGCGCATGAGGGCGAGCGTCTCGCTAAGCGCATCTCTCGCCTCGGTCAAACTGGGATCCTGCTTCAGGACGGTTCGAAAGTCTGACGTTGTGGCGGGGTGTTCAATACGCGTCAGTTCCGGGTCGCACCGTGCCACCTTAGGACGGGAAAGGTGGGCTTGAGAGGGTAACACGTACCGACGGCAGCACGAGCAAGCTCGAGGTTTCCCTTGCGCGCAAGTCCACGACGATAACGTGCCTTGACGAAGCGAGGATCTTGACGGAGAGCTTCTTCAGCGCAAGCCTCCGCACGGTCGTACCTACACATCTCGTCACACACATCAATCATTCGTTCTCGCGTGCGAGTCTACGAGGGAAAATACCCACACTTCCATTTTAAGCCATGCTGCAGCGGCATTTGATAGGTATGCGAGACGGGGACCGTGGATCTTCATAGCAGCATCATACTCGAGGACAGCCTTCGGATAGTCACCCTCACGGAAGTAAGCATTTCCCTGGAACGTGTTCGTGAGTTTCTGCAGTGCAATGGTAGCCACCACTCTTGGGTCGGCGGCGATGGATGAGACAGGAGGACATACAGCTTCCTTGTGAATTTCTGCCTCGACGCGTCTTGCCTCAGCACGCTCCGCGCGTCTGAGAGTCCTCGCCTTGAGCAACTCTTCCTTGTCAGATTTCTCCGTAGAGCCCGAGCCACTGGGTATGGTAGTCTGTTGGTTGGGAGCCATTCCTAATGTTTAAATGAGTCGAGAAGACGTATTTCACAAAGGATGTGTGTTTTTGGTGAACCACTTCTGGGATGGTAAGGTGTAAGGTGGTTGGGGTTTTTAAGTTCGCCGCTGTCGCGTGGCACCATGAGTTGATCTGACACGGTCTAACCTTAACAGTCCAGCTTAAGCGGCGGCATACTCGTCGTGCGTTTCCCTGTGCGCTTACATTGTTAACCAGAGGGGCTGCACGGCAGCGGCGGCCAGACTTGCAGTTGCAGTTGCAGAGAGGAGTGGCGCGTGAGATGCTGAGTCCGAGGGGCTCGCTAGGCGAGCACGCAGGAAGCATATTGCGCCCAACTATGACTCGACGACTCGACGACGGAGCTGATGCCAGCACCTGTGGGGTTGGCGTTGGCGATCGTAGTCGCACTGGCCATTGTGGGTGTGATGGCTTTTGGGACGGGTAAGGCGGAGGCGATGGTGGTACAGCGGGGGAAGATGCAGATACTTTGCGGGGTTGCCGTGCGGCCCGCACCTGGGCCGGTCAGCGCCCCACTCTCGTCCTCTCAATTGAATGTACAGTAACTTAATCAGTAATCAGGATTTCATTTCGAGGAGCAACACTAAAGAAAGGACATCAATTGTGCCCCCACAACTTATCACAGGACAGGTAACAACTAATCGATAACCCATTCCGGACGTTCTCCATGACATCACATTGTTTCACTGGATCCGCCTTACCCATCCCTTGAATGGTCATCCTCTCCAGTAAGATGACCTTGTCCCGTAGACAATGCATGCCAATGGTGCGAGGAGTCGTGTAAAATGGGCCCAGATAAAGATGGTCGTGCGTTTGCACGTCGAAATAAATGGGGACGAGGAGAACGTCAACGAGAAACATAAAATTGTTTTTCGGAAAAACACCAGCGTGAAAACAATGAGCCGTCAAAAACAAGTCGCCTGGGAAGCCTGAGGCGTCCCGCCGTGGGAATGACCGTTACAGGACCCGTTTGCAAAGTTTAACAAGTCGCACTGGCATGGGGATGCGTCACGGTGTAGTAGTGGAAACGAGACCTTTTCCTGTCAAAGCAATATTCGTGGGAATCATAATGATGATCATACTCTCTACCCGCAACATCAAATAAAAAATTTAAATTCCCCATGATAACATCACCCGCCTCTATGCGCTGTTCTGCTTGAGCCAGGACTCGGGTCCGCCGCCATTCAAGCCTGAGGTGGCCATAATGGTCGTTGTGTTTCCTTTCCAGTTCAGAGGCGACAGCGGGTACTTGGAAGACTTTGTCGCTCGAATCGACGCTCCAAACGTAGAACAGTTCAGCATAACGTTGCTCGACGAGCGCATGTTCGAACTTCCACACCTGGCCCAGTTCGTCGATCGCATGGAAGAGATGAAGTCGTCCGCCCACCGGACGTCCATATGGCTCTGTAAGCCTCAAGCGCGGGTTCATGACGCACTATTTCGGGCACGCGCCGCGGGGGGGCACGTTTCGGCTGCAAATCTCATGTCACGGGTTGGCGCGGCAGATGACCCTGCTGACCCGCACGTGCAGGCATCTCTCGGTGCTCGTGTCGCGCGTTGAACGGCTCGACGTCGAGGCGAACCGCGTACCGTCCGATTCGTGGGACGAGGCGATCACGCCGCAGTGGCTCGAGTTGTTCGGCCCGTTTAGAAGCGTACAGAAAGCCGATCGGTACGCTCGTGCCAAGCATTGCTTCCGCCCTGGAGTTGTCCGTCGCTACCAGGAGAGGCGGGGAAGTGTTCTCGTCATTGGGGGACCACCTGAGGGGTTCCTCCACGCTTCCGTCAATTTAGTCGTTCATAGTCGCACGAGAGATTTCCGGCCGCACCATCTCTGTCCACTATTCGGATTTGGGAGAGGAGGGCCATGAGGGATCCTTGAAGTCAGGCAGCTCAGGCTCATGGATTACGGAAGGATGACGACCGGGATGACTTACTTTAAGGCTCAGGCCTCAGGCCTCAGGAGTAGTCACGTGTCCTGGTAGTCTGACGGGACACGGGCCACACGGCCACTCAAGGTGTTCACAGTTGCCAGTGGGTATGTTTTCTTGACCTGAGAAGATCTCACACCCTCTGAGAACCTCCCTCGGGTCAGTCAATTCACACATTCCTCCACGGGTTTCGTCTGGGATTAACATTAGCTTACTTCTAACAGTCTGATCTGGATGAACTCCCTTCGCCCTCCGTCTCCCCGCTGCCAGCGTAGACTATGCCCTCGTGCTCGTCGTGGCTCAAAGTCACGCTCAAGCCACCCACCCAGACTTAGGAACCCTCTCGTGCGCCCCGCACCACTCATAAGGTTAAAGACCTGGACGGTGACATCGAGTCGGAAGACGAGGAGGAGGACGACCATCCCCATGGCGGGGACGGAAAACGACCGCTGACTACAGGTCAAGTGGTGCTCGCGAGTGTCGTTGGGTCCTCTCATGTTTCGTTGGGTGCGTTGATGTTTCTCATTCTTTGTCGTCTACTTATCCCGGCCAATGAGTCAATAGATGAAACGCCATCCAGGAAGAAACAACTGAATGAGGCTGAAATCGCGCTGCGGCGTGAGGAGACAGCCCGCAAACGAAAATACCTCTCAGAGAAGAAGCTAGAAGATGAAAAGGTGCGCATGCATCCTATTCTTATATCCTTCTCTCGGTCTGATGTCTCGTACCAGGCAGAGACGATCAATCGCCTCCTGGCATAACCAGCTCGCCAGTGCTGAAGATCGCACGCCGGCAACTCACACCGGCAACGGCACACCTGCGGAGGGTGAAGTTGACGAGGAAGAGAGCGGAGAGGTGGCAGCAGTGCCGGTGGTTGAGGTAGTCCCGACATGCTACCGGTGGATCTCGACTTCGAAACCCTCCCCTGATGCACCTCCCGGGGACAAGATGCTCTTCTCATTGTCCATTCCCATGTTACTACTAGTGCCGCACCAGCCAGCGCTCGACAGCGACGGGGATGTAGTAATAGTGACACCGGAGCAAGCAGCAGCCAGAGTCGAGACCACGGGCCCCGGCAGTCTGTGATGTGGATGGATGCATGGCAACGAGGGAGCATAGGCTGGTCCGTGATTGGGAACACGGTGCATGTGGAATTAAACTGCACCTTTTGGAGTCGCAGTTGCGGTCTAGGAGCCTGAGCTGGGATTTTTTAGCCTGATTGATACCCACGTTGGCGGGCTTGGATGATGTTCGGTCTGAGTATCTATTGTAGCATTACACCCCTATGTAATTATCTGGGGCGCAGCGCCCGATGTACTTTTGGCGCTGATATCGTTGGGCGTTGTGTACATGTGCCACTGGCAGGCAGCCCTTCGTGATCGATCTTCCATCATACCCCTTCGACGAGTACAAAGTTGTTTCCTTACCTACCTGATACAATCGCTTGGCCCTCAGACGTTACCGATGAGTTTTCTCCTGTACGTCGAGCGAGATCCACTCTCACCATTCCTGAAATACTAACCCAATCTCATAAAGTCGTCTTCTTCGTCGAGTCCCCCCGTTACTCACTGGCTTGGTCCATTCATTATGGCCTTGCACCCCCCGCTCGTCGACTCTGATGGATTTCTCATCCGATGATCTCGAGATGGGCAATTATCCTGTACACCTCCGGGAAGGGTCTGGTCTAGCACCAGATCGACGTATGCCGTTTGTACCGCGTCCTGAACAAACGCTGAGCGCTGACCCCTTCCACTGCAGGCCTAGTGACAATCGACAAGCTCCCCGACGACGTGCTCGGGGAAATATTCTTTCAAGTGAATATTAGGGATTTGAACTCGGACATACGCAATCAATGGCATACACTTGTACATGTGTGTCGTAGATGGAGATACCTCATCTTTGCATCACCACGTCACCTCGACCTACGACTCGAGTATTATGGACGTCGACCTATGTCGGAGGTGCTGGACGCCTGGCCAGCTCTGCCTATATCACTAGTACCAAGCTTTGGTCGATCGATCAAATGGTCGGGTAACATGGTTACTGCACTCGAGTCGGAGCACTCCAATCGCATCTGTGAAATCGACATCGGGGTGGCCGATTCGGACTGGGAAAGGTTCACAGAAGCGATGCAGAAGCCATTCCCGGAGCTGACACTTCTGTATGTTTGGACGACTCATGTGGTGCCAGTCCTTCCTGAATCGTTCTTGGGCGGATCTGCCCCACGTCTTCGATCACTCGTGTTGGACAAGATTCCATTTCCATCGATTCCGAAACTAGTTTTATCTGCCAATGGACTTGTTAGACTCTCCCTTTGGTACATCCCCGATTCTGGGTACTTTTCACCCGACGCGCTGGCCACTTCCCTCACAGTCATGACCAGACTCGAATTCCTTCGTCTTGGATTCCATTCCCCTCGATCTCGCCCTGACCCAGAAAGCCGATCTCTGCCTCCGCCCACACGCTTTGTTCTTCCCGCTCTCACTCAACTTGAATTCAAAGGTGTTTACGAGTATTTGGAGGACCTTCTGGCCCGAATCGATGCCCCTCTTCTCGACGACCTCTCGGTCGAATTCTTCATGGACCTCGAGTTTGACGTCCCACAACTTCACCGGCTCATCGGTCATGCGGAGGAATTCAAGACATATGACCGCGCAAACGTGACGATTTCCAATTACTCGATTCGACTGTACCTTCACCTCAATATCCATCACACGCGGCTCGAGGTAAAAATCCACTGCCAAGAATTAGACTATCAACTTTCGTCTCTCGCCCAGGTCTGTAGCTCATCCTTCCCCTTCATCTTCGCTTTGGAGGAGCTCCAGATCACGGAAAATGATTACCTTGCATCGTCAAACTGGAAAGACGACATTGAGAACGATCAATGGCTGGAACTTCTGTGTCCGTTCACTGCTCTGAAGAATCTCTATCTTACCGATGGAATCGCACGACTTTTTTGTGGTGCCCTTCAAGAGCTTCCCGGAGACAGGGCAACTGAAGTGTTACCCGCGCTACGCAATATTTTCATACTGGGGTTCTCGTCATTGGAAGCTGTCCAGGAAGCCATGGAGCAATTCGTTGCTGCACGACAGCTCTCCGGTCATACTGTGGTTGTTGACCATTGGGAGGTGTAAGGAACCTTTTCGCATTAGCCTCGAAACACCTTATTTTGACGCACCGGATTATCTATCGAATCTCTCCATTGCTATCTCTTTTCCCCTTTTAACCTCACTACCTCCTACTACTTTACCAGTCCTCGCTGCTTTCGGTTTAGTGCAGCATTTCTAACCTATATAAACCTTCCTATACCTACGAGAACGACAGTAGTACCGAAGAAGAATTAGTAATTACGAATATGATCCCTCTTCACCCCTCCTCTCAATCCCTCTCCTCCCGAACTCGCGCGCGCACCAACCATTGCGCTTACAAAGGACTGAAGCCGGTTAACTCGTGGGTCGATGGTTCGTGAGTTCTTTCTATTGCTTCTTCAAATTCGCATTTAATCTAATCTACTTTCTCCTTGCAAGACTCGCTTCAGTCCTGTTTGACTCGTACTTTCGCTTGAATCTTTGTATGATACCTCTCAAATCAATACAAGCTATGATAGCACAAATAATGTGAGCTGTAATGTCTGCTTCAAAGGGACCTCGCGCCAACGTCTCTTGTTCATTTGAAACAAAGTCAAATGTCTCGAGGCATGTATCACACAACGACACAGTATCGGATATCAATAAATGTCTGATACCCTGTTGGCATGGAGGTACGAGTTGGCACCCTTGTGAATTCAGTAGAGTCAAAGTCCGAGGGGTCGACAGAGAAAGAATTTGAGTCCAGTTTTTGGAGGGTTGTTGAACTGAACACAAGTTGTGAAACCTACGTCGTGTGCGCGAGGCCGAGTAGACCGAAAATAGAGAGAAAGGTGAGATGACTAGTTCGCAGGTCGGCACGGCCGCGCGGTAAAGAATTCAGGATCGAAAGGCGAGTAGGACGAAGGAGGCAGACGATATCCCTTAAGTCGCGCGAGAAGAGAAGAGAAGAGAAGAGAGAGTGGAGTGGTTATGACTTTGCACAGTAAATCGCTGTTTCTACACGAGGCCCTTTGAAAGGTTATATACATTTTTCGAGCACCTGGACCAAAGTCTAAAGGTGATGGGGGCGAGAGCGTAGACCGATGTGGGCATGCTGTAAGGTCGCCATTGGTGGGTGGTGGCATCAAACAGGCGGTGTATCGTATTGGAAGGTTACTGTAATGGAACTATGGTCTAAGGTGCTCGTGTTGAGATTTGCGTTCAGTTGCCCAGTTGTGGCAGACCGTTGAGGCTGGGGTTTCCGCCTTATTTATGAGCCGAGAAATGAAGCCGAGCTGAGCCGACATTATAACAAAAGTTCACAAGTCAAAAAGTTTTTGCCAATTTTCCTGATGCAGCACCCCACTCTCATTCTCTCAATATACAGTAATCAGTATTCAGAATTCCATTTCGAGGAGCAACACTAAAGAAAGGTCATCAGCGGTACCCCCACAACTTATCACAGGACAGGTAACAACTAATCGATAACCCATTCCATTCCGGACATTCTCCATGATATCATCACAACGTCTCACTGCAGTCGCCCTGCTCATCCCTGATATGGCCATACTCTCCAGGAAGATGATCCTGTTGTCCCGTAGACAACGCTGGCCAATGATGCGAGGAGTTGTGTAAAACGGACCGTCATAAAGATGGTCGTGCGTTTGCATGTCGAGATAAGTGGGGACAAGGAGAATGTGGACGAGAAACATAAAATCGTTGTCCGGAAAAATACCAGCGTGAAGGCAGTTAGCCGTTAAGACAAGTCGCTTGGGAAGGCGTCCCGCCGTGGGAACGACCATTACAGGACCTGTTTGCAAAGTTTAACAAGTCGCACTGGCATGGGGGAGTGGGTAGTAGTGGAAACGAGACCTTTTCCTGTCAAAGCGATATTTGTGGGAATAGTGATATTCATACTCTCTACCCGCAACATCAGACAAAAAGATTCCACATGATAAATCATCACCCACCTCTACTACGTGCTGTTCTGCCTGAGCCAGGACTCGGACCGGGTCCGCCGCCATTGAATATGTACCCTGAGGTGGCCATAATGCTTGTTGTTGAGGAGTAAACGCCCTCAGGAGTGCGATTGAGAGTTCCTGTATGAGCGGGCTGAACTGCGCAGCATGGAACACAAGTGTAGTGAGTTAAATACAACGTCTGAATGTGCTCCCCCTGCCGGTGCCGGACCCCATCATGATGTGGTAAATGTCACGGTGGACCCAGCGCCTGGCTCAACGACCTCTGAGGCGATATCCGTGCCACCATCAGACTGCCTCCAACTTCGAGTCATTCTTAAGCCCCTGTGTCGCAATGTAGACACGACACATGGACATGCCGTTGCTAACAACCCCACGGCTCACCAACTCACAGCCTTCCTCCCAGAAGCCCTGCACGCCTCCATCTCAGCTTCTTCCCCAGGACCCCTTATGAGTCCTCTCCAAATCTGGGCCAACATCAAATGGTCATGCGTAATCCTTAAACGTGTGTTTGCTTGGGTCACGAACTCGGACGAGTGCCACTGGCAAGGCCAATTCTTTCGTTAGGCGTTGGTTCAAGCTCTCCAGGGATCTGGAGTTGCCATGTCTCCTACCTCGAATAAGGCGCTTAGGGTGCAAGGGCTATCAGGCCAGGTATGGACAAGCAATGTACGTCAGGGGTTTGACTTTTTCGTGCGTTCGTGCAAACGTCAGGTCATTTGACTTCCTTTATTTCCTGGCCGTGTGATACGGCATTTGACTTTTCCAAAAAGATCGCAACATTCCCACCCAATTAAGCTCATTGGGAGCGCCATCGGTTATCACTATTCTAACAGCGTGGTGTGGTGGTACTCATTCATCACCATGTCTACGTCGATATCCTCGACACAACCAGGATGCCATATTCCAAGGCCAAAATTGCAAGGTTGCGCGATCCCGTCTTCTTGACCTTTGAGCCCAGCACAGCCGCGTACTGCATAGACGCATTCTCGATCTCGATGGGTGTGCCCATGCACGAATCCCGTAACGGCATTCATCGAGGGGTGCGACGGGCATCTCTGTTGCACAACTCTTATCGCACCCCTTTGATAAGATATCAGGAAACCTGCCACTTCCTTATTGGACTCGTACCAACTAGTACGAGTTAAAAAGTTGAAAAGCCAAAAAGGAACCTAGACCTCAAAAAAAGTTCATTCACTAAATTCATTCCCGGGAGGAAAGAAGCAGAAAGAAACCCTTCTTTTTTTTTTTCAAAAAGTTCAAAAGTTCAAAAGCTTATGTATATTTTTCTGATGGAGATACTGAGGATTTTAGAAGGTGGAAAGGCCGGCCTCATGGCGATTGGGACTGGCTTTGAGGATTTCCTCTTGGTCTTCTTCCCTCCCGTCTTTACTAGCATTCATTCTTGGGATACTGGTGGTTCTCTCGTGATCGTTCGTTCCACACTATCATCTTATCGCATACACCTGAGTGCTTAATAACACGGCAGTTGCGATAGCAGTAACACCAGAAACGGCGTTGCTGGTGTCATTAGTGCTGCCAGTGTATGCGCCGAAGGGAGCAGCATCCCAGGGGCACTCTTATAATAGAGTCTTATTCTGCGCACCTTTCGTTGCCCTCCAAGCACACGTAGCTTGCCGATAAATCCACCTCCAGGAGTGCCAGGCGTTGCCATCCCATTTTCGCCTCCTACATTAGCACTTGTACCCGCAGCCACATCCGTTCTGAGACCACTCTCTTCCGGCGTGCATAGTTGGTGCAGGCATGGGCACGGGCCGAGCCGCGCCAGCGCCAGCATCCGCGAACCTTTCGAATCAGCTGGGACTTATAGAGATGGAAGATGCGATCATAGGAAAGGGGCTCACCACTATCGTGAGTCGAACTTCCGCGGGCCCTGCGATGGGCAGCACGTGGCTGACACGAGCGCGGTCTCGTGATCGCGATGCGGGCCATCCGTTGAAGGAAGAAGGCATATCCATACACGTAACTCACATCTCTTGACTCGACCACCACCTCCCCAACGCGCCCATACTCACAAAATCGCAAAAATGCCTTTCATCAGTCCAGAAGATCGCGCATACATGTCGCCCTCTTCTTCCCCGGGTGGCTCTCCTTCTGCTTCGTCCTTTGTCGACTCGTCTCCCCTTCCCTCTCCCTCCCTACAGCCTCTCGATCTCGACCGTCCGCCCACACCACTGGGTATACCCCATCCCTTTGCTGGCTCTACCCACGCTACAACGCATCCCTCAAACGAGCTCCGCTATCCAAATTCGTCCTACACCCCTGCGACCTGGGTGTATAGACCACAACTTTCGTCCTCGGCAGATAACGCAAAAGTGCTTGAAAGCCTCTTTGACGAAGAGGAGGGCTTCTCGACCGAGAACTTTGATCCAGAGCCTCCAGATGAGGCCACGTTATGGGAAGAGAGGATCACACGAGCAGTCGACACGGGCGAGGCTGAGTTTACATGGAAGTACGTGTCATATCGTTCCCTACCTGTAAACATGGTGTTCACGGAGCCGCAAGAAATTCGGGCCTTACATTTGTACCTCCATCTATTTTGGAACTCAACAGCCTCGGGGTCATATCCCAGCCTGCCCCACGCACTTTCAAGCGTGTACAGACCGCCCCCCCTGCAGTCTTCTCGTCGCCACATCGATCATTCTTTGCGCAGCGTGCTGTGCCCGCCCGGACCCAATCCCAAGGTCTCATGATCTTTCTGGCGAACAACGAAATCACGGCCCTTCCTCCAGAGTTTTTCAAGTTGAGTAATCTTACGGTACTTTCCCTCCGTGCGCACGTGCCTGGCTCCCTTTGTTTATTTCATGTACTGATACCATGAGGGCAGGCAACAACAACCTCGAGGATCTGCCCCCAGAAATTGCACAGCTACAGGCGCTCAAGGACCTCGACGTAGTCAATAACAATTTGCGTTTCCTCCCCGCAGAGATGACCACCATGACTTTGACCAACTTCAACGTCCACACGAACCCATGGCACCCAGACCCTGCCAAAGCTGCTCCTCAAGATGGGCCCAGAGCTGTGGACGGTAGCACGCGCGTGCACTTTCGCGTGCCGCCACTGCGCGAAGTGGTCCTACGGTACCTCCTCACGCCCTCAGCAAGCCAACGGGGGTGCCCTCCAACACCAAGAATGACTACGACGTCGTCGACCGCGAGCGCCGCCCGACAATCTACTACTACAACGCTCGAAGACTGCTTCCAGCTCCCGTTACAGGAAGGAGCGCTCACACCGACCGACGCCGCGCTCCTCGCGCGCCTCGCACCCTCCGCGGTCTCCGCCCCGCGGCGGCATGCCTTTTCGCGTGCTACGACCTCGGCCCCGGGTGCGGGCCTGTTCTCGTCCTCCGCTTCTGCCTCGTCCAAGTCGGAACGCGAGCGCGAGTTTGGGATTCGCGAAACCAGAGAGGGAGGAGGAAGGGGAGAGGGAGAGGGTGCAGCGCCCGCGAGGACCGTGACGCAGGAGCAGGAGCAGGGACAGAAGAGCTCTGGTCGCTGTCCGTCCCCGCGGCACGCGCTGGCAGGAGGGCCTTGGGCGTGGGCGCGCGTCGGGCCGCCCTTTGTCTTGCCTGCGGAGGAGCGGTACACGTGGGTGAGCGAGCTCGCGGGCGTGCGGGTTGGAGAGACGACGGGCGGGGTGCCGCTCTTGTGGCGCGGGTGCGGACGGGGTTGTCTCAACTTTTTGGACGAGGGCGAAGGTGCCGTCGCTCCTGCTGCGGGAGCACCAGCAGAAAATGACAGCGGTCGGAACGGGCGTGATGACGGTGGCGATGTCATGCTTATGGATGACTGAGTGGTGCCGTGAACCGCACCAGATGTGTATATTGTATCAGCAGAGCAAAATAGTCATCGTGCAATTGTATTGTAACACCCTCCGATTTAGTCTTACACGTGGTCGTCGACGGAAGGTTTGCACCCGTGCTTGGAAGGCCGGATTCGGTGTGCTCCTGCTCCTGACGAACGACGAAACCTTCTCGGGCAGTCTGTAACATTCAGCGTCCGATTTACTCTCATACGTGATTGTCGACGGAGCGTGCTCGGAATGCTGGATTGATTCGCTCTTATTGGTAGTCGTCGACGGAACGTTTGCACCCGTGCTCTGAGTCCTGCATGCCTCCGAGAAAATGTTGGCCAGATTCACTCTCATGAGGGCATCCTGTCTTTTTGGATTGCAAACATCATCAGCCTATCTATTTGAAGCCATCAAGGCCTTCACGTTCGGGGCGCAGCGCAGCGACTTGCCTGTTTTGAACTTACTCACCGAGGCATGGGTGAGCGAAGAGTGAGCTCAGGACCAGCCGTGCACAGAGGGACCCGCGCGGTGCCAACAGCAGCCCCATCTCGGGAATCCCAGGCAGTAACGTTCACCGTCCGATTCGCTCTCATACGTTGTCACTGACAGAATATTCGTTGTACCCCGTGCTGCGAGTGCTGAATTCAGTCTGCCTCCAATAAAATATTTTGCCGGCTGTTGCAAGTTGCGGCTCTCCGTTTCCGTAGTCGGTGGGCGTCGTGTCTGTGAGAGTCATCTTGCCCACTGCTGTGTTTTTTGCCGTTGCGTGTGGTCGGCGTCACCACTGTTGCGTCTCCGTCGTGTGTGGGGCAGGCGGGCATTGTCACACAGGCGGATGGACGTATGGGCAGTCTGTGCGGGCAGATGGGCGTGTGGGCGGGCGTGTCTGTCGTGCTGTGGCCGCGCTCCGTCGCCGTCTCATATGGTTGCTTTTTTGCCACTGTTGCCAGTGGGGCACGCAGGTAGGTGTGTGGGGTGCAGATAGGTGTGCGGCGGCGAGGCGGGCGGGCTGAAACCACGTGGTGGGTGGTTGAAATGCGCAGGCGGGCGGGCAGATTGAAACAGGCATGCGGGCAAGTCAACGCATGCACGCGCGCGCGCGCGCAGATGGGCAGGCGAGCGGGCGGGTAGACAGGGTAAACCACACGTGTGTGTGGACGTGCGGCTAGGAGTGCCAGGCAGGTAAACCTGCTTAAATCCTGGATATCCAGAAGATGGCGGGTGGCGAATGTAACAGGGCGGAGCTCAGACATCACGTGCTTCAAAAATAGAGATAACTTGAATTGGGCCATCGCGGCGGCAATTCCGCGTACCCAGGGTTTTTTCGCTATGGAACCCAAAATGGTCCCCACAGTTTTCTAACATGGAGCTAGGTGGATTATGTCCAATTTGTGAACACTGTATTTGTCAATCAAAGTCGACATGACGCTTGCATGATATCTTTGACACATCAGGAAACCTGCCACAAACTTGTTTTCTTGGGTGTCGGGATGCGATGTCGGGATGCGACTTCGGAAAGGCGATATGTCGGGGAGTGGGTAAGCTTGAAATGGAACTTGCTTCGGTGTTCGGGCGTTTTGATGATCTAACTTATTTTCGAGCCCAAAGCGTATGCTCACTTTACATCGGACAACATTAAAGCGAGATTTTCAGCGAAGTGAATTAGATTAGACGCTAATTTGAAGAAAAACGGAAAGAACTCACAAACTTGAACTCTGGAAACACGTATGCAAAGTCGCCCTTCCAATGGTCAATGACTACAGGGTGACCGGAGAGCTGTCGTGCAGCAACGAATGGTGTCATTGTTTCTTGCACAGATTGCAATGACAAGGAAACCGGTACGAAAAGATTGCGTAGCGCGGGTAACACTTCAGCTGCCCTTTGTCCGGAGAGATTTCGAAGGGCATCGCAAACATGTCGCAAAACTCTAGAGGTGAGATAGAGATCCTTCAGACCCGTGAACAGATCTAGAAGATTCGGCCATCGAGTATCCTCTATGCCGGCTTCCCAGTATGATCGTGAAAAGGCATGAACATAAGCGTCTGCCTCTTCCCTGATCTTGAACACCTCCAGAGTGGAGATGAGCGAGGTGAATGAGCGACAGACCTGGGAGAGAGACGAAAGCTGCCCGTCTAACTCTCCGCAATCGATTTCTAACGCGAACTTCCTGCAGGGATCGACTGCCGCTGTATTGGGGTAAAGATTCAAGTGAACTTTGCCCCTGAGAAGCAACGCCTCTGCGTAATCGATTCTATTGAACACCTCTGCGTGACGGATGAACCGGTGCAGTTGTGGGACGTCAAAGTTGGGGTGCATGAAGAATTCGATGAAGAAGTGGCAGAGACAAGGGGCATCGATTCGGGCCAGAAGGACCTCCAAATACTCAGAATCACCTTTGAATTCGAGTATGGTGAGAGCAGGAAGGACAAAGCGTGTCGGCGGAGGCAGAAATTGGATTTCTGGGTCAGGGCGAGATCGAGGGGAATCGAATCCAAGATGAAGGGCTTCGAGTCTGGTCATCACTGTCAGGGCAGTGGCCATCGCGTCAGGTGAAAAGTACCCAGAATCAGGGATGTCTTGAAGTTTGAGTTCGACGAGGCGATTGGCAGATAAAATTAAAAGTAGTGTCGGCATCGATGGAAATGGAAACCTTCTCAACGTGAGTTGTCGCAGATGTGGAACAGATCCGCCCAAGAACGATTCAGGAAGAACTGGCACCATATGATCACGCGTCCAAACTGTCAGATGTGTCAGGTCCGGGAATGGCTTCTGCATCGCCGCTGCAATTCTTTCCCAGTGCAATCTGGTCAAACCAGTGACGCAAATTTCACAGACGCGCTTTTGGTGCTCTGACTCGAGTGCAGCAACCGTGTTGTCCCACCGCTGGTTCCATTCTCCCCAAAGGCAGTGTGAGATTATTGTTACAGGTACGCCTGGCCAGACGTCCAGCATCTCCGACATAGGCCGATGTCCTTCATACGTGACTCGTAGGTTGAGGTGACGCGGTGACGCAAATACGAGGTATCTCCATCTGCGACATACATGGACGAGTGTATGCCATGATGTTCTCCATGCGCCGGTATTCACGTGGAAAAATACTTCCATGGGCACATCATCGGGGAGCACGTCGATTGTCACCAAGCCTAGTGCGTTGGAAGGGTCAGCGTTTGTTCATTATATCACCAAACTTTCAGATGACATACGTCGAGCTCGTCCTAGACCAGACTCTTCCGAGTACGGGAGGTGTACAGAATGGCCGCTTATCACAAAGCTTTCAGACGAGGACGAGAAATCAATGCGAGTCGACGAGTGGGAGGTGCAAGGCATTAAATAATGGACGAAGCCGGTGAGTAATGGGGGGACTTGACGAAGAAGGACGACTATATGGGACTTGGTCAGTACATCAGGAATGGTGAGAATGGATCTCGCTCGACGTACAGGAGAAAGTTCATCAGTGGGGACGCAACGTCTGAGGGTCAAGTGGTTGTATTGAAAGTACCCGGAGGTGGGTGGGGAACCAGGTGAACGACGACGAAAAGGCGTGTTGAACGCACCTGTACAGGGCAGTTGCCAGGTCGCGTGGGCAAGCCGAACCGCCTCTACCCCTTACCCAATGTACGCCAGAAATGCATGGTCATAATCATGACCCCCAGCTGCAATTGTAAGTATTGTGATACCGCCAGACACTGCCAGTTATAGTTGTAGATAAAACAGCACTGTCTTTTTGGGATTGGCCGAGTCCGAGGGATTTGCAGGTCCTTCTGCATTCAACAGGGCTACTGGGCCAAGAGGTACAACATGCACGGAACTGATTTGGATCACAGGCGAAGAAAGCATGTCATAGAGGACGACACCAGCTTACAGCAAATCGTAACGTGTCAATTAGAAACGAAAAAAAAAAATGCCAACTAGCCGGTTTGAACGACTGACCTCGTCATGCAAATCATGGATCGTCCACATGACCATACAAGTGACGCGCTCTACCACTGAGCTAAGCAGGCCTCGACTGAGCCTGCCCCCTTAATCTCATAGGGGACTATTCGCAATATAGATTTTGTTTGCCTGCTTTGAATTTCAACTTGTCTCTCGACCCTACTACACATAACTGAACAAAGATTTTTTTCTTCTCGCCGTGACCGAGGCCCGTCTGCACCAGAACATACAACGCGCGGCACTCAGGTCTAGGCTCCTTTCCGCCCGAGCGAGTCGTCCACTGAGGGATCGATGTTAGGCCCGCCGTGTGTCCTTGTTTTACTACCACCTGAAAGCGTACTAACTAGGGTTTTCTACATCGCGATGTGCGGCTGGTTCTTCGCGAGTTCGTACTTTGGTATCTGTTCAGTTCTACTCCGAGTTGTCATGCTGTCGAAACATACCATAGCAAGGGCAGATACGCCCCGGCAAAAGATGTACATCTACATTCCCTTTCTACCTCGGCCCCCACCTTCACGCCGAAAGGCACAGTTCTTCTTCCGTATAAGAAGGGTGTTAACTACGGAAGTCGGTGAGCAATAATATAACGTCTGTGTAACCGTGACACTTGAGAAAGGAACAAGTAAAATACCGCGCAGGAAATGATATAATGTGGTATCAGGTGGAGGCGACTGTTAGCTTCTCTTCGAATTATCACATGGCAACGTGAGGTCAAGTCGTTCGACTCCCAGGCGGTCGATTATTTGTCAACACCAATCAAGGAGCTCGATCTCTATCCCGTCCCTAACAACATGACCAACCAGAGGTGTGGCGCACGGCGTCGAAGGCCTGAACAGATCCGGATATGTCAGCATCCATTCTTCACTATAGTCGGTCGAGGCCGCACAAGTGCTGGCGACCTCGTGGAACGCTTCCGAATCCATTCGACACCATATAATTCACGGACGTCACACGAATCTGGTGCCTACTAACACGCTGTGCTGAATGGGGCAAAAAAACATTCCCCGGCATTGCCCTGCCCAGAACACACCATCATGTCTCGGAAACGTAGCGATTGCACTGTCCTTCCGTGATACAGGGCTAGGGGGAAGCGCAGGCGCATTCAAGGGAAACGCAGACCGAAAAGGAAAACTAAACTGATAATGACACCGCTCCAACTTCAACTGAACGTGAACGACAACTTGGGAGCGTGGCGGCGAGACGGTAGCCGGAAGAATGAATTGATCCGGAACGAGGGGAAATGGTTATTGATGACGTCGGTCTCAAGCGCTCCTCAAGAAACAGGCGGGTCCAGTCTATTCGGGCGAAGCTAGCATCGCTTTATGACAAGGATGGGTGAGAGGAAAGCCCAAGAGATTCAAGTCAAAGGACGCATTGGAGGGCTATCCGGCCGAAGCAGTAGCTTCCATGTCAGTCGTTTGTGGATGCATATATAAGACCGCAGCACTAGGGGGCAGATTGGCAAGGCCCGGACCATGGATGGTGGACTGTGACTCAGAGAAGGGCGACAGACCGGAGTATATGGACATGCTTTGACTGGGAAGGCAATGTGACCTTGACTCCAAGTCGGTACACGTCAGACGATATATACGTAGTACCCCGCAAGGTTGTCCTCGAACCACGGGACATCACTAACATGGTTCCTTGTCCATGCTAGTGATCGGAATGGAAGCCGGGAATGGAATGCGGTACAAGCTATGGAGGAGGAGGAGTCCTCATTCGATGGCCGTCGAAACCGAACGATGGACGGACAAGCATGAGGGTCGCGGCCCATTCTCCGCTCCGAGGACGAACTTGCAGTGGTATGCTCAAGTGCACGAGCACGAGCACGAGGCACGCTCGCTCGGCGCTTGGGTGGGCCTAACGAGGCGCGCGCGCGCGTCGTGGCCAAGATTCATTATTGCGTCTTGTTGCTCTCTGTCGCGCTCGGAACATCGCCCCTCAACGATACCTACAAAGTTGCGAGAATGATGGGAATCCATATGAGGATGAGAGGGTTAAAGGTTGAGCCAGGTATCGCACTGATGCTCCCATCTCAAAAGCAGCACGGGCATGACACGCGGGTCGACCAGAAGCGGCCTTGGGTATATGGGGGCCACGTGGAAATGGGCCCAATCGTGACCTTGACCTGCAACTAGTACTTCCCGGAAACCCCACGTGAAGAGGCTCAAGTTGCTTGCGGAGGTGCCACGAGTGGGATATCAGTGAGCCAGTCACTTTGGCCCGGGGCCCGGACTCACCTACATCCAAGTTTTCGGGACGAATGTTTGGTCGATCAGCGTAAGGTAAGGCCTATGAGTTCGGAAGGCGCTGCTTCACGAGAAGGTCGATGGGACCGCAAACTGGCAGTGTCCCCTCACCCCGAGTGTTCAAAGAGCGGGAGCGGGCAGGGATGCTTGGACGACCTGACAAAGCCTTGAAGGAACGATGTTAAGCAGTGGCTGCCGAGTTGCCGAGTTGTTGCATGTAAAGAGGCTCGGATACAGTAGTCTCGATCTCCATCCCTACTAGTAGATCCTCACAATTCTCACAATTCTCTCCGAGGTGTCCCCAAGAAGTCCAATCAATTCTCCCTCTGCGCTCCCGTATCCGGGCCTGCGACCCTCCGAGTCGCCTGGGCGCGCGCAGACTGCGACCTTGCGCCGATAGTGCGAGTCATCAGAGCGCAGGATTCGGTAGGAGGTGGGAGGAGCGCAGCCCTGTACTAGTCCAGGCACACCCGGGGCCAATGATTACTCAGTGCCCATCAGTGATCGCCTCGTGCCAAGCGGGCATCGAAAGCTTATTACAAATTCACACAATTCTGGCATCTCCACTACTGCATGCATTTACCGGGTGGTACTGTATCGAATTCGAATCTTCTCGGGCCCGCCCTCGAGCGAGAGATCCGAAATGCGGTTTGTGGTTACTGTATGACTCCACGGGCTGCTCTCGGTGCTGCGGCCCCTTTCAGTTAGTACATGTTGCAGCCGCAGCCACAAAACGCACACCAAAACGCGCGCAAAAAGTAATGCAGACGCCGGGTGCCCCTCGGATCGGATAGGCTCGGAACGGAACCGAAAGGGGTGCTTCCTTTCGGAGTTTTGAGCTTGATGGAGCCCAAGCCAGTCCAGCCGTCTGTTACATACGTAGAATCTGTGACTCGACTGGAGGGAAGGGGGGATGGGAAGGCAGACGACAGAGAGCGTCGCAGCCACCACCGAGGAAATGATCCCCGGGAGCCGAGAGCCGAGAAAGACGGGGTTTCTCAAAAGTCTCTGTTTGCTTGGCGGGTGATCATGCACATGTACGCACGTCTCACATCTCCGATAACTTACTCTACTTGGGTACAGGGCCTATCCTAGTATATTATCTAGCACTTCCGGCCCCTCTTCGTTCGCAAATCGTTTCTTTCGGGGCCACCTATCCTCCCTACCACCTTATATCCCGACAGGCTGCTGCACGATACAACACGACACAACCTATCCCCCCTCATCGACCATGCCCCTCTTGTCCTTGATCCTGAAACTCCTCGCGGGAGCCGTGACGCTGTTGTCCGCACCGCACTTACTCGAGCGTGTGCTCACGCAACTATGTAAGCGGCCTCCTCCCTCATATCCGTGACGTCCCTCTGATATGTCGTAGCATCGGTGTTGCCATTAGGAGCCGGTATCGCATAGCATAGCAGCATGTGGTCAAGAAGCCTCAAATTGAATAGCGGGCATTCAGAGCGCTTTGCCACATGCGATTCTCTAGGATGAAATCGAACGACCCAATTGACGTCTCGTGACAAAAAAATACACGAGATTGGTCGTCCCAGCGGGCGGGGAGGGGAGGAGCGACACGCAGGAATGGGAATGAATTCGGCATGCGATGTATCAACTATGTGACATTCAGTTATTTGCGGTCAACGTATGCACCCCTAGCTAATGCGCAGCGCGGTTATGTGTTCGAATTTTAAAAATGGTGGTTTTCAGTTCATTCGTTTTGGCTGGTTCTTACACACGATATTGAGAGAGAGAAATCCTGCCCTGCCTGGACACATTCCTATGCAGTCCATACGCGGCGGATGAGCTCCGTGAGGCCTAGACCGGGAAACCGAACAGAGTTGATCAGTTGAACGGATGTGCAGTTGTCTCGCAGCAACAAACCCACGCACCGATATCGTTCGTGTTGAATTGGTACACGCCCACGCCCACAGCAAGCGACGTCACGCGCAGCGTCCAAGTGAGAATCGGGCCGAGGGTGGGGAACTTGCGCTTGTGGACGTAATCCACCAGGATGGTGTCAAACTGGGGATTTCCCGGTCAAGGCATGGATATGAATAGGGTAGGATAAGCGTGAGTGTACATGGGTTAAGTTGAGCAGGGGAAGTGGGGGGAGGGGGAACGCACCCCGATGTGGCTGTGAACGATGAGGCTGATGCCGAGCAGGCCGTCGAGGAGCGGCGCGGGCGAGCCGGACGTCACGAACGCTGCGGCCGTGAGCGGGACCAGGCTGGCGGAGAGCAGTCGCTCGAAGGTCCAGTGGTGCGACCCGGCCGACTTTTTCGCCGGCGGGAAGGTCGTCGGGTCGTTCACGGTGCCCTTGTAGATCGCTACCAAACCAAAGCGTCAGTACTCCGCGCTACCGACCGACGAACGGGGGTAGTTCGAGGGCAGGGAAAGGGGGAGGACGTACGACCACCGGGAACGTAGGCAAAGTTGGATGTTGAACGGCGGGCTGCTATTAGCGTGTGTGTGTGCGTTTAGAAGTGCGGTAGATGTGTGCAGGGCGTGTGGGTCAAACGAAGAAAGTACGCCTGTCATGTGAGAGATAGTGGGCGCATGCGGACGACGACGTACCGAGTTGCAGGGGGATGATGAGAGGGCGCTTGGCTGCCGTCAGAGAGTGGCGCAGAACGACGCTAGAAGCCATTTCTATGGCAAGAACACGGGGCGGGCTTGGTGGCGGAGGAGTCGGCGTTGGTGGTTGACGTCGCCGTCGTCGTTGATGGGCTTCAGTTCGCTCTCGGGCGTCTACGGCCCGCCAATCACGTGCACTCCAACGCATTCAGTTGCACGTTACGCCTCACGCCCTGCCCTTGAATTAGACCGATGTCCCAGGTTTTCTCCACACCCTCCACTTCCACTTCCACTTCAACCTCCTACTTTCAATCCGTCCTCAATGCCGCCTTGGAGAAATACCAGAATAAAACAAAGAACAAGCTTCTCACCCATCCACTTGCTGCCCAACTCCAATCCTGCAATTCCCCCGCTCAAATCTTATCCCTTCTCGAAGGACTGGTCGACCAATTCAATCACCATCGTGGAAGCGATGACGAGTTACGAAATTGGCTCAATCCAACGGTGAATGTCCTCTATGCGTTCTCCGCCACTCTCGGTGGAGGCGTTGGCCTGGTAAATTTCACATCACTTTATCCATCCCCTCCTTCATCTCCCCCGCGGCGCAAGAACTAGAAGGTCAAGCGCTCGCCTGCACTCTCCGGCCACCACGTGGCCACCTCGCAGTCGTCCATCGACTCGAACGTCCTTCAATTATCCTCGCAGGCAATACGGCCTCGCCACGATTCACTATCGGTGCGGATCCAGGGCCAAGAGTTCACATCACTATAAAGTCTGGTAAATTTCACATCACTTTATCTATAAATCTGGGCTCTGATCATTATTTTCTAGGTATACTCACCTGCGAAAGTAATCTTTACTGGTATTGGAGTGCTACTTTTGGTGAGTATCCTTTTCGATCTAGTTCTATCCCTCGTGACTCCGATGCCAGAAAGCTAAGGAAATGGAGGCGAGCCAAGAAGTCCTCGTCGATCTTTTTGGGCGGATTGAGAACTTCTTTCGGAGACTCGAATCATATACGGAAGTGTGACCAACTTCGGCGATGATGAATGTTATTGTAAATATCATGATCGAAGTCCTCTCTATTCTTGCCATCGCGACAAAAGATATCAAGAAGAGCCGGGCGAGTGAGTTGATTGCGGCTAATTGATCGGGCTTGACTTATCGTTATGCAGAAAAATACATCAAGAACCTTATAGGAAAGAACGATATCGAGTCTGCGTTAAAGAGGCTCGACACACTTACTGAGGAGGAGGCACGGATGGCAACTGTGGAAGCCTTGAAGATCACGAGGGGCATTGATGACAGAGTGAATGTTGTTCTGGACGGTGCGCAATGGATAGTTATCAAGCTATGCAGTCTGTGCCAAAGATTCGTAATTCTAGATGGAAGAGAAACAAAACACTATGTAGATGAAGCCAAGCGTTCGTCCCCTCATTTCGTCTGTGAACTTCCGAGGCTCATCCACCATCACAGGGGAACAGTTACGACAAGAGATCAAAAAATGGCTCTCTCCACCAGATCCCTCCACAAATCACAACATCGCCTGCAGTGTCCAACACCAGGTGACAGCCACCTGGTTCTTTAACGGTGGTATTTACGAGGAGTGGAAATCGACCCCATCACTCTTGTGGGTGAATGGAAAACGCATGTCCATCTTAACTTCCGTGGTTTTATAATTAATTGCTGTGTTTATAGCGGGATCTGGCAAGAGTATTCTTTGGTATGTGATTCATCTGTCTTTTTTCCGGAATGAACTGAAATATTGTTGAATAGTTCCACGATAATCAAAGACATTATGTCGCTACGCAAGGCGGGATCGGCATCCATGGCATATTTCTACTGCGATTTTCGAGATGAAGATAAGCAAAGTCACCGCAATATTATTCTCTCCATCCTTTCCCAACTCTCTGCCCAGTCCAATCATTGTTTCGACGCACTCTCACGCTATTATTCTGAACACGACAAAGGCGCACAAAAGCCTAGTGATACCACATTGTTAAATTGCCTCAAGGAGACGCTCTCTCGCGGATCTCAACGACCCTTTTATCTGATTGTGGATGCGCTCGACGAGTGCCCAAATAATTCTGGGATGCCATCTCCACGAGAACAGGCCTTGATCTTGTCAAGGACGTTGTTCAACTATGCCTTCCAAATGTCCACGTTTGTGTGACAAGCCGCCCGGAAATTGATATAACAGATGTTCTCGAACCATTGACGTCTCTCCGGGTCTCTCTCCATGACCAAACAGGACAAAGGGAAGACATCATCGAATATGTCCGTTCTGTCGTATATTCGGACATGAAGATGCGAAGGTGGCGTGAGGAGGATAAGAGATTGGTCGTCGAGACGCTCTCGGAACGAGCGGATGGAATGTAAGGGCATCCCTCTGTATGATTCGATACATGCTCATATGACTCGGCAGGTTCCGGTGGGTCTACTGTCAGCTCGAAGCTCTCCGGCACTGTCTCCCGCCAAGTGTAAGAGGGATTCTTGACGAATTGCCGGAAACGCTGGACGAGACATACGAGCGGATCCTTCGGGACATCAATAAGGCAAACCGGAAGCATGCACATCGTCTGTTGCAATGTCTGACAGTTGCGATTCGGCCGCTGCGTGTTGAAGAACTTGCGGAGGTCCTTGCTGTTGATTTTGATGTGGCACTCCGCGGGGGGATCCCAAGATTGAACCGAGATTGGAGATGGTCAAATCAACACCAGGCGGTTCTATCCACGTGCTCAAGTCTAATCGCGATCGTGGATGATGGGGATTCTCTGGTGGTTCAATTCTCGCATTTTTCAGTCAAGGAGTTCCTGACATCGGATCGGCTCGCGCGATCGAGTGGGGATGTCTCCCGATATCACATTCTTCTGTCACCTGCACACACGATCCTCGCTCAGGCGTGCCTTGGTGTTCTACTCGGCTTGGACATGCACGTCCTCAACGGCATTATAAAGAACTTTTCCCTTGCAATATACGCGACACTTCTGGGTCGAGCATGCCCAATTTGAGGACGTGTCATCACAAATTCGGGCCGTGATGGAATGCTTTTTCGACGCCGACAGGCCACATTGGGCAGCGTGGCTTCGTTTAGAACACATAGACTTCCACGCAAACCTGGGTTTAGAATTTTTCGATCCCGAAGTGCGCATGCATGACGCAGTCCCGTTATATTACGCTGCACTTTGCGGATTCCATGGTTTGGCAAAACACCTCGTTGACAAGAATCCAGAGCATGTAAATGCCAAGGGTGGTTTCCTGGAGGCCCCACTGATAGCAGCATTGCGTGGCAAGCATTACAAGATTGCGGAATCATTATTTGAACATGGCGCGAACGTCGATGTTCGGGGCAGGTGGGGGTTTACCCTACTGCATTTTGCGTCGCAGGGGGGCGGCAGAAGGCCGGTCGAGGAACGTGTCAACATAGTGCAGTGGCTACTCACCCATGGCGCAGATGTGAATGCCTTAAATACAGGGAATCGGAATGCTCCACTATTCTTGGCAGTTCACAATGGGTACTTCGAAATATGTCGGCTGCTACAAGTGCACAACGCCGATTTCAGTGTCCAGACTGTCCGTGGAGGGACTGTACTGCACTTCGCGGCAAGCCCTTACGATCGCCGTGATCAGCTCAAAATTATGCGGTTGTTATTGAAAGGCGCAGATGTCAATGCACGAGATAATGACGGACACACACCGCTGCACTTCTCTGCGTTCTCGCATCAACTGGGTACTAGAGGAACGGTGAAAGGCTCGCGCCTTCTGCTCGAGCATGGCGCGGACATACACGCCGAGGACAACGAGGGTAAGACCCCACTCCAATTAGCGTTGGAACATGACCGTCGCGAAATGGCGGAATTTCTATTGGGCATGGGTGCTAGGTGAATTCAAGTTGCACACTTATGATACTTATTGTACTCTATATCCCCGCCTTTTTAAAGATATAGTACAGAGAATCCTGCTGGCAGTAATCATCTACTTTAAACCGAACAACGAAAACATCAGCTCGACACTTTCTTTCACTGGCACCACTGTGGTCGGACACGGTGTACAGCAGAACATCGTATTCAACGAGCTGAAGGCCTCTTTCATCTGCCCCCGTGTGGCTCCACATGGATTCAAAAAGTCGCCCTGCGAACAGTATTCCTGTAATAATTACGTCCATTAGGTTATGGACATGTGTGTGGGACCGCATTTCTTTAGCGAAAAGGCTAGATGGTGCCGAATGCACCCTCCTCGTGAACGCGTCCACGAAAAAAGCCACGCCTCGGGTCGAACTGACGTACATTCAAGTGCGACTGCCGACCCATACATACACGACGTTTGGCGATTGCGGCCTACATGTGGTGATCGGGAACCCCGCAACACCGCGACGCGAGGCAAACAAGTTACGGAATGTTTCGGACGCCACTTTGTCGACTCATAGATTGTATTCCCGAGCGGATGTGCCGTCGGTGGCGCTTATGAGGAAAGCGCTCAACCCGAGTTGTTGGACGCTCCGAGTCGCTCGGACGGACACCAATTGTTGTTGTACGCGGCATATCCGTCGCGCGATCGTAGGCGGCTTGCAGGAAGGAGCACGTTGTCCGGTGCACTGGCAGTTGGTGGGCTGCGTGGTAGTCGTCGGAACGGTCGGACGGCGGAACACGGCATCTACTATCGACTCGGGGAGTAACTTCGTGGGTGTGTGACTGCGGCGACAACCGCAGACCAAGGACCCTTCGAAGTGTAAATATCATAGTACATGTCCATTAGATCTGGGATCCTCTCTCAGGGCTCCAAGACCGCAACACAGGACTTGGACTCGGAAAGGAAATGTGTCGTGGTCGCTCGGGTCCCTCTTCCTCCTCACTCTCCTCACTTGGTATTGTCCTGGGTCTCGTGTAGAACGCGTCATTAGGAGGGTCTCCACGGCAAAACTAGAGTGCGATACTCACCCGTTCCCCATGATTACTATCCAATTCAAATCCATCCTCATCAAGACGACCCAAAGGAACGTCCGGAGCGGTCCAACTAGCACAAGTGCTCATGTTTGCACGCAGGTAGGAGTCGATGTGCTTGTAAGATCGGCAGAGTAGAGTTCAGAGGGAGGGAGAAGAGGGGAAACGAGATGAACGAGTCAGGAGACGAGAGATGAAGTCGATTTCGAACGCGAGTCGGCACGGCGGCTCGCTAAAGCGTTCAAAGTCGGATGGTGGGAGGCGAAAAAAGGAGATCGATTTCAAACGCGAGTCGACACGGCTACGCGGCAAAGCATTCAAAGTCGGAGAGCGAGAGGAGAGGGGGATGAGGAGGGAGGCGAAAAGTCAGGCAAAAAGTCTTGAAGTCGCGCAGAAGAAAAGAGGAAGGGGAAGATGGGATTCCATCAAGATCGCTTGTTCTACACGAACTCTTTTAAACGGTTTATATACACTTTTTAAGCACCTAAAACGAAGTCTGGAATAATCTAAAACGTATGGTATTGTTCCAGGGTGACAAGCGGGTAACAAATGCGAGCGAGACTAACCGTATGAGAACGGTCGACGATGGGGGCGAGAACGGTCGGCGATGGCGCAAGAACGTTGGCCGACATGGGCGCGCTGCGAGGTCGCCGTTGGTCGTTGGCGATGCCGAACGGGCGGTGTATCGTACTGTAAAATAAAGGGAACTAAAACAAAACAAAAAAAGGGCGGGCGAACGAATAGGGTAAATTAGAATGGAGATAACAGCGGAGCAGTCCAGGAGAGGAATTAATCGAGAATTTCGGGGCACGGTGAGCTCGAGCAAGACGGTGTCTTGACGCTGGCCGGGCAGAGGGTCCGACGGGGTTTCAGGCGATGAGCGGGTCTTCGGCGCGCGCTCGGTTTTGAGGGTGAGGAAGGGGTTAAAGGGTGAGAAGGCGGGAGGATGAGAGTGGGGCGAAAAAAGGTAAGGTGACTTTGGCGCGGTCGATGAATGAAGGGCGTGTGCGAGGGGCGATGGCAGGTAAGATGGTCGTGGCTCAAATCGGTGTGTGGGCACTCCGAATCGCTCGTTCCGAGCTCAATGGCTGTTCTCACCTTACACTCAGCATTCAGGAAGACTCGAAGAAAAGTGCCACCTATAGAGGACTTCAGATATTTCCGTTCCGTCTCTGTCCACACCCAAATGTTTCCTCTGGACGCTCTCCGGTTGGTACAGGGAGAGATAGTCTTCGTTTGGTTAGTTGCCAAACTGGTGCACACCGAGGTCACCCTCGAGGTGCCACCAGCTTTTCCCGCCCCTGCCCAGATCCGGCCTTGGGGAAGTACAGGGCGATCTTCACGTGCTCGCGTGCTACATACAACGCAAGGGGTGTAGTCATTGCCCGCCGTCGACACCGTATTGTTCCTTACAATCATGGATAGTAGATAAAAAAACCCACACTTGTTGGACAGATACACGCCGAACTTGGGGCACGCCCAAACGCTTGTGATGACGTTCTTTGACCTGATCTCCCGCATGGTATCACTCGTCCTTGGATCATTGCGAGGAACCGCGGCGGGATGGTGATCTTTCGAGCGCGAAGCATGACGAGAAACGCCGTGCGCTTGTCCTTGAATTGCCACTGACATCGGTACTAGACCGTCTCCTTGATAGTAGTCTGGTTTCCAAAATCCCTGCCAACGCGACGATAACAAGAGATGGAATGGGCGGAATGGCAGAGATCGCACTAGCTCACCCTCACGGAAGATTGCTTCCGCGCGAAGTCGTACTTGAATCGATCTTGTGCTCGTACACTGTACCGTAAACCAGTGGCGGGTACTCCTTCGTGACCGAGGCCAGATGCTCGCCTAGGTAGATGTCGCCCTCGCGAACGAACTGGCTGTTTCGGGGTGGATTCGGCCAAAGTCTGCTACCTCGCGTGTGGAAAGCGCGCGTCAATTGTAAAGGTCTTGAATATGCCAGTGGGTGATGGGCCAGTGCACCTGTAACTTCTTAGTGGATCCTAGTCTACAAAGCTTCTATTGCCTCGATGGATCGGATTGTTGAATGGCGAGCTGTTATCGTGCGTGGGTGCATGCGCTTGCGTGTGTGTACATTTGGAAGTGCGGTGGATGTGCGCAGCGTGTGTGCGTCAAACAGGGAAAATACGGCTATCATGCTAAAGAGTGGGTGAATGCCGACGAAGACACCGAGCTGCAGGGGTATGAGAGGGCGCTTGACTGCTGCCGGAGAGTGAAGCAGCAGGATACTAGAAGCCATTTCTATGGCAAGAACGAGGCGGGCTTGATGGTGGAGGAGTCGGCGTTGCTGGTTGACGCCAATCACGTGCACCCATCGCCGCGCTTACGCCCCACACCCAACGGTACTACTGTAAACGATTTTACGTCTCTCACCCTCTTCCCTTGAATTGGACCGATGTCCCACGTTCTCTCCATACCCACCACTTCCGCTTCCACGTCCACCTTCAACTTCCAGTCTGTCTTCAATGCCGCTTTGGAGAAATACGAGAATAAAACAAAGAACAAGCTTCTCACCCATCCCCTTGCCGCCCAACTCCAATCCTGCAATTCTCCTGCTCAAATCCTATCCCTTCTTGAAGGACTAGTCGAGCAATTTGATCACCATCGTAGAAGCGAGGAGAGGTTACGAAATTGGCTCAAACCAACGGTGAACGTCCTCTATAAGTTCTCCGCCACTCTCGGTGGAGGCGTTGGCCTGGTAAATCTCATACCACTTTCTCTATAAATCTGGGCTCTGATCATTATTTTTTAGGTATACTCACCCGCGAAAGCAATCTTTACCGGTATTGGAGTGCTACTTTTGGTGAGTATTCTTTTCGTTCTAGTTTTCTGTCCGTTGTGACTCCGATTCCAGAAAGCCAAGGATGTGGAGGCGAGCCACGATATCCTCGTCGACCTTTTTGGGCGAATTGAGAACTTCTTTCGGAGACTCGAATCATATACGGAAGTGCAACCAACTGCGACGACGATGAATATTATTGTAAATATCATGATCGAAGTGCTCTCTATTCTTGCCATCGCGACAACAGAGATCGAGGACAGGCGTGCGAGTGAGTTGATTGCGGCCAATCGATCGGGCTTGACTTATCGTTATGCAGAAAAATACATGAAGAAGCTTCTAGGAAAGAACGATATCGAGTCTGCGCTAAAGAGGCTTGACACACTTACTCAGGAGGAGGCACGGATGGCAACTGTGGAAGCCTTGAAGATCACGAAGGCCATTGATAACAAAGTGAATGTTGTCCTAGACGGTGCGCAATAGATAGTTATCAGGCCAGCCAAACATTCATAAGTCTAGATGGAAGAGAAACAAAAAACTATGTAGATGAAGCCAAGCGTTCGTCCCCTCATTTCATCTGTGAACATCCGAGGCTCATTCACTGTCACAGGGGAACAGCTACGACAAGAGATCAAAAAATGGCTCTCTCCACCAGATCCCTCCACAAATCACAACATCGCCTGCAGTGTCCAACATCAGGTGAAAGCCACCTGGTTCCTTGACGGTCGTATTTACCAGGAGTGGAAATCGACCCCATCACTCTTGTGGGTGAACGGAAAACGTATGTTCATCTTAACCTCCGTGGTTTTATGATTAATTCCTGTGTTTACAGCGGGATCCGGCAAGAGTATTCTTTGGTATATGATTCATCTATCTTTTTTACGGAATGAACTGAAATATTGTTGAATAGTTCCACGATAATCCAAGACATTATGTCGTTACGCAAGGCGGGATCGGCATGCATGGCGTATTTCTACTGCGATTTTCGAGATGAAGATAAGCAAAGTCACCGCAATATTATTCTCTCCATCCTTTCCCAACTCTTTGCTCAGTCCAATCCTTGTTTCGACGCACTCTCACGCTATTATTCTGAACACGACAAAGGCGCACAAAAGTCTAGTGATGCCACATTGTTAAATTGCCTCAAGGAGACGCTCTCTGATCGATCTCAAGGACCTTTTTATCTGATTGTGGATGCGCTCGACGAATGCCCGAATAATTCTGGGATGCCGTCTCCACGAGAACAGGTGCTTGATCTTGTCAAGGATCTTGTTCAACTGTGCCTTCCAAATGTCCACGTTTGTGTGACAAGCCGCCCGGAAATTGATATAACAGATGTCCTCGAGCCATTGACATCTCTCCGGGTCTCTCTCCATGACCAAACGGGACAAAGAAATGACATCGTCGAATATGTCAGTTCTGTCGTATATTCGGACATAAAGATACGAAGGTGGCGTGAAGAGGATAAGAGACTGATCGTCGAGAGGCTCTCGGAACGAGCCGATGGAATGTAAGGGAATCCCTCTATGATTCGATAAATGCTCATTGACTCGGCAGGTTCCGGTGGGTCTACTGTCAGCTGGAAGCTCTCCGACACTGTCTCCCGCCGAGTGTAAGAGGGATCCTTGACGAATTGCCGGGAACGCTGGACGAGACATACGAGCGGATCCTTCGGGACATCAATAAGGCGAACCGAGAGCATGCACGTCGTCTGTTGCAATGTCTGACGGTTGCAATTCGGCCGCTGCGTGTTGAAGAACTTGTGGAAGTGCTTGCGGTTGATTTTGATGGTGCACTCCGCGGGGGGATCCCAAGATTGAACCGAGATTGGAGATGGCCAAATCAACACCAGGCTGTTCTATCCACGTGCTCAAGTCTAATCGCGATCGTGGATGATGGGGATTCTCTGGTGGTTCAATTCTCGCATTTTTCAGTCAAGGAGTTCCTGACATCGGATCGGCTCTCGCGATCGAGTGGGGATGTCTCCCGATATCACATTCTTCTGTCACCTGCACACATGATCCTCGCTCAGGCGTGCCTTGGTGTTCTACTTGGCTTGGACGAGCACGTCACGGAAGATAGTGCAGAAGACATTCCCCTTGCAAGATACGCGGCGGAATTTTGGGTTGAACATGCGCAGTTTGAGGAAGTGTCATCACAAATTCCAGACGTGATGGAATACTTTTTCGACGCAGACAGACCACATTGGGCAGCATGGCTTCGTTTACAAACCATAGACCTCCACGCAAGCCGGGATTTACAAATTTTCCTTCCCGAAGTGGGCATGCCTGACGCAGTCCCGTTATATTACGCTGCACTTTGCGGATTCTATGACTTGGCAGAACACCTCGTTGACAAGAATCCAGGGCATGTAAATGTCAAGGGTGGTTTCCTGGAAGCCCCACTGGTGGCAGCATTGGGTGGCAAACATTACAAGATTGCGGAATTACTATTTGAACATGGCGCGAAGGTCGATGTTCGGGGCAAGTGGGGGTATACCCTACTGCATTTCGCGTCACGGTCGGACAACAGTTGGCCGGTCGAGGAACGTGTCAACATAATTCAGTGGCTCCTCAATCATGGCGCAGATGTGAATACTCAAGGCATGGAGAGTTGGATGGTCCCACTGCTCTTTGCAGTTTACACTGGGTTTTTCGAAATGTGTCGGCTACTACAAGTGCACAACGCCGATCTCAGTGTCCAGACTGTCCGTGGAGAGACTCTACTGCACCTCGCGGCAAGCCCTCATAAACACCGTGATCAGCTCAAAATTATGCAGTTATTATTGAACCAAGGCGCAGACGTCAATGCCCGAGATAATGACGGACGCACCCCGCTGCACTGCTCTGCGTTCTCGCCTCAAAGGAAGGGGTGGCCTAGAAGTACTAGCGGGACGGTGGAAGGCTCGCGCCTTCTGCTCGAGCATGGCGCGGATATACAAGCCGAGGACAACGAGGGTAAGACCCCACTCCAATTGGCGTTGGAAAATGGGCATCACGAAATGGCGGAATTTCTATTGGGCATGGGCGCTAGGTGAATCCGAGTTGCGCACTTCTGGTACTCGGTGTATTCTATATCCCCATTTCTTAAGATTTATCTGTTCGACACGTTCTTTTACTGGCACTACTGCGGTTGGACATGTTGTATAGAAGAACATACGTATTCAACGAGCTGAAGGCCTCTTTCATCTGCCTCCCTGTGTGGTTCCATGGGGATTCAAAGAAGTGTCTGCGTGTGGCATCGCATTTCTTAGCGAAAACGTAAATGGTGCCAAACCCACCCTGGCACGGGGCCCTCGTCCTGAACGCGTCCAAGGAAAAGCCACGCCTCGCGTCGAACTGACGTACATTCAAGTGTGACGGCTCCGCCACACATCATACTGAACGTTTGCAAATGCAGCCTGCATGTCGCGGTAGGCGGGAACCCGGAAATCACCGCGGTACAAGGCAAAACAAGATAAGAAATGACTCGGACTCGGACACGCATAGATTGCAGCCCCGGGCCCGAGGGGATCATGTGCCGTCTGTGGCGCTTATCAGGAAGCGCTCAGCCCAAGTCGGACACTAGCTAGGACACCACTGTTGTGCGCGACGTACCTGTCACGCGATTGCAGGCGATTTGTAGGAAGGAGTAGTAGGTTGTCCGGTGCAGTTGATGGGCTGGGTAGCAGTCGTCGGAACGGTTGGATCATGGCATCTACTATCGACTCAGGGATCAGGAAACCTGCCACTTACGTTTTTGGACTCGTAAAAAATAGCACGGACTAGTACGAGTTCGTACAGGTCGAAAGGTCGAAAGGCTGAAAAGTAACCCAGACCTCAAAAAAAGTTCATGTTCGGGAGGAAAGAAACACAAAGAAACCCTCTTTTTTCCAAAAAGTTCAAAAGCTCAAAAGCTGATGGATATTTTCCTGATGGGAGTAACTTATGTGTGTTGACTGCAACGACAACCACGGACTAAGGACCGTTCGAAATCTATATAGTACATGTTCATGACACTTAGGATTATCTTGCAGGCCTCCAAGACTTAAAAACAAGACAGTATTTGAACTCGGAAAGGGAGTGCGTCGGGATCGCTCAGGCTCCTCTTCCTCACTCTTCTCACTTCGTATCGCCCTTCCCTTTAGCCTCGAGTAGAATGCATCATTAGAAAGGTCCTTGCCGCAAAGCTAGAGTGCGGTACTTACCCGTTTCCCGTAACCACTATCCACTTCAATCCGTCCTCATCAAGACGACCCCAAGGAACGTCCGGGGCAAGCCAGCTAGTGCGGCTGTTCAGCAACCGGGAACAATCGAGGATATGTGCTACTTATACATGACTTAAGAAATCTCCTTTCCGTCTTGGTCCACACCCAAGTTGTTTTTCTGGACGCTCTCCAGTCGGTACAGGGGGCGATATTCTTCGCTTGGTCAATTACCAAACTGGTGCACGCCGACGTTACCCTCGAGGTGCCACCAACTTTCCTCCTCCTGCCCAGATCCAGCCTTGGGCGAGTACAGAGCGATCTTCACGTGCTCGCGGGCTACATACAACGCAAGGGGTGTGATCAGAGTCCGCCGACGCCTTTTTATTCCTCACGACAATGATTGTAGATCAAGAAAAAAAAAACTCACTCTTGTTGGACAGATACATGCCAAACTTGGGGCACACCCAAACACTCGTGACGATGTTCTTGGACCTGATCTCCCGCATGGGACCATCCTCGTCCTTGAGGACCATGGTGAGGAACCGCGGCGGGATGGTGATCGTTCGAGCGCAGAGCATGACGAGAAACGCCGTGCGTTTGTCCTTGAATTGCCACTGGCATCGGTACTAGACGATCTCCTTGATAGTAGTCTTGTTTCTTATATCCCTGCCAACGCGACGATAACAAGCGATGGAATGGGCGGAGTGGCAGAGATCGCACTAGCTACCCCTCACGGAAGATTGCTTCTGCGCGTAATCGTACTTGAATCGATCTTGTGCTCGTACTCTGTGGCGTAAACCAGTGGCGGGCACTCCTTCGTGACCAAGGCCAGATACTCGTCTTGATAGATGTTGCCCTAGCAAACGAATTGGCTGTCTCGGGTGGACTCGCCCAAAGTCTCCTACTTCGCCTGTGGAAAGCGGGCGTGAATTGAAAAAATCCCGGATATGCCAGTGGGTGATGGGCCGGTGCACCTGTAACTTCTTAGTGGATCCTAGTCTACAAAGCTTCTGTTGCCTCGATAGATCGGATTGTTGAGCGGCGAGCTGTTATCGTGGGTGGGTGCATGAGTTTGCGTGTATGTGCATTTGGAAGTGCGGTGGATGTGCGCAGCGTGTGTACGATGAAAGAGTGGGCGCATGCAGACGACGACGTAGCGAGTGGCAGGGGGATGATGAGATGGCGCATGGCTGCCGTCAGAGAGTGGCGCAGGACGACGCTAGAAGGCATTTTTACGGCAAGAACACGAGGCGGGCTCGGTGGTGGACTCGGAGGAGTCGGCGTTGGTGGTTGACGTCGCTGTCGTCTTCGGGCGTCTACGGCACGAGTAATCCGCCAATCACGTGCACCCCAACCCCACTCACTCTCACCCTCTTCCTTTGAATTAGACCGATGTCCCAGGTTTTCTCCACACCCTCCACTTCCACTTCCACCTCCGACTTCCAATCTGTCCTCAATTCCGCTTTGGGGAAATACGAGAAGAAAACAAGGAACAGGCTTCTCGTTCATCCGCTTGCCGCTCAACTCCAATCCTGCGATTCTCCCGCTCAAATTCTATCCCTTCTTGAAGGACTGGTCGATCAATTCAATCACCATCGTAGAAGCGATGGCAGGTTACGAAATTGGCTCAATCCAACGGTGAATGTCCTCTATAAGTTCTCCACCACTCTCGGTGCAGGCGTTGGCCTGGTAAACCTCACATCATTTTCTTTATAAAATCTGGGCTCTGATCATTATTTTCTAGGTATACTCACCTGCGAAAGTAATCTTTACCGGTATTGGAGTGCTACTTTTGGTGAGTATCCTTTTCGATCTAGTTCTGTCCGTTGTCATTCCAGTTCCAGAAAGCCAAGGAAATGGAGGCGAGCCACGATATCCTCGTCGACCTTTTCGGGCGGATTGAGAACTTCTTTCGGAGACTCGAATCATATACGGAAGTGCGACCAACTTCGGCGATGATGAATATTATTGTAAATATCATGATCGAAGTGCTCTCTATTCTTGCCATCGCGACAAAAGATATTGAGGAGAGGCGGGCGAGTGAGTTGATTGCAGCCGATTGATCGGGCTTGACTTATCGTTATGCAGAGAAATACATCAAGAAGATTCTAGGAAAGAACGACATCGAGTCTGCGCTAAAGAGGCTCGACACACTTACTCAGGAGGAGGCACGAATGGCAACTGTGGAGGCCCTGAAGATCACGAGGGGTATTGATGACAAAGTGAATATTGTTCTAGACGGTGCGCAGTGGATAGTTGTCAGGCCATTCACTCTGTGCCAAACATTCATTTAATTTTAGATGGAAGAGAAACAAAAGACTATGTAGATGAAGCCAAGCGTTCGTCACCTAATTTCATTTGTCAGCATCCGAGGCTCATTCACTGTCACAGGAGAACAGTTACGACAAGAGATCAAAAAATGGCTCTCTCCACCAGATCCTTCCACAAATCACAACATAGCCTGCAGTGTCCAACATCAGGTGACAGCCACCTGGTTCTTTGACAGTGGTATTTACCAGGAGTGGAAATCGACCCCATCACTCTTGTGGGTGAACGGAAAACGTATGTCCATCTTAACTTCCGTGGTTTTATATTTATTTCCTGTGTTTGTAGCGGGATCTGGCAAGAGTATTCTTTGGTATGTGATTCATCTGTCTTTTTTTCCGGAATGAACCGAAATATTGTTGAATAGTTCCACGATAATTCAAGACATTATATCGCTACGCAGGGCGGGATCAGCATGCATGGCGTATTTCTACTGCGATTTTCGAGACGAAGACAAGCAAAGTCACCGCAATATCATTCTCTCTATCCTTTCCCAACTCTCTGCTCAGTCCAATCATTGTTTCGACGCACTCTCACACTGTTATTCTGAGCACGACAAAGGCGCACAAAAGCCTAGTGACAGCACGTTGTTAAATTGCCTGAAGGAGACGCTCTCTCACGGATCTCAACGACCCTTTTACCTGATTGTGGATGCGCTCGACGAGTGCCCAAATAATTCTGGGATGCCATCTCCACGAGAACAGGTCCTTGATCTTGTCAAGGATCTTGTTCAACTATGCCTTCCAAATGTCCACGTTTGTGTGACGAGCCGCCCGGAAAGTGATATAACAGATGTCCTCGAGCCATTGACGTCTCTCCGGGTCTCCCTCCATGACCAAACAGGACAAAGGAATAACATTGTTGAATATGTCAGTTCTGTGGTATATTCGGACAGAAAGATGCGAAGGTGGCGTGAGGAGGATAAGATATTGGTTGTCGAGACGCTCTCGGAACAAGCCGATGGAATGTAAGGGCATCCCTCTGTATGATTTGATACACGCTCATTGACTCCGCAGGTTCCGGTGGGTCTACTGTCAGCTCGAAGCTCTCCGACATTGTCTCCCGCCGAGTGTAAGAGGGATCCTTGACGAATTACCGGAAACGCTGGACGAGACATACGAGCGGATCCTTCGGGACATCAATAAGGCAAACCGGGAGCATGCACGTCGTCTGTTGCAATGTCTGACAGTTGCGATTCGGCCGCTGCGTGTTGAAGAGCTTGCGGAGGTGCTTGCGATTGATTTTGATGGGGCACTCCGCGGGGGGATCCCAAGATTGAACCGAGATTGGAGATGGTCAAATCAACACCAGGCGATTCTGTCCACGTGCTCAAGTCTAATTGCGATTGTGGATGATGGGGGCTCTCTGGTGGTTCAATTCTCGCACTTTTCGGTCAAGGAGTTCCTGACCTCGGATCGGCTCTCGCGATCAAGTGGGGATGTCTCCCGATATCACATTCTTCTGTCACCTGCGCACATGATCCTCGCTCAAGCCTGCCTTGGTGTTCTACTCGGCTTGGATGAGCACGTCACGAAAGACAGTGCAGAGGACATTCCCCTCGCAAAATACGCGGCAGAATTCTGGGTCGAGCATGCGCAATTTGAGGGCGTGTCATCACGAATTCGAGACGTGATGGAATACTTTTTCGACGCCGACAGACCGCATTGGGCAGCATGGCTTAGTGTACACAACATCGACACCGACGGAGACTGGGAACTGGATTTTTTCCTTCCCGAAGTGGTCATGCCTGACGCAGTCCCGTTGTATTACGCTGCACTTTGCGGATTCTATGACTTGGCAGAACACCTCGTTGACAAGAATCCAGGGCATGTAAATGTCAAGGGCGGTTCCCTGGAAGCCCCACTGATGGCAGCATTGCGTGGCAAACATTACAAGATCGCGGAATTACTATTTGAACATGGCGTGAACGTCGATGTTCGGGGAAAGTGGGGGTATACCCTACTGCATTTCGCGACGCGGTTCGGCGTCAGATGGCCGGTCGAGGAACGCATCGACATAGTGCAGTGGCTACTGAATCATGGCGCAGATGTGAATGCCCGAGGCACAGAGAATCGGATCACTCCACTGCTCTTGGCAGTTCATAATGGGTTCTCCGAAATACGTCGGCTGCTGCAAGTGCACAACGCCGATCTCAGTGGCCAGACTGTCCGTGGAGAGACTCTATTGCACCTCGCGGCAAGCCTTGAGCGCCGTGATGAGCTCAAATTTATGGAGTTGTTATTGAACCAAGGTGCAGATGTCAATGCACGAGATAATCGCGGACGCACACCCCTGCACTGCTCTGCGTTCTCGCCTCTTGGGACGGTGGAAGGCTCGCGCCTTCTGCTCGAGCATGGCGCGGATATACAGGCCGAGGACAACGGGGGTAAGACCCCACTCCAATTAGCGTTGGAAAGTGAGCATTACGAAATGGCGGAATTTCTATCGGGCATGGGCGCCAGGTGAATCCGAGTTGCGCACTTCTGGTACTCAGTGTATTCTATATCCCCCTTTCTTAAGATATATCTGTTCCACACGTTCTTTCACTAGCACTACTACCATTGGACATGGTGTACAGAATAACATACGCATTCAACGAGCTGAAGGCCTCTCTCATGTGCCCCCCCGCGTGGTTCCATTGGGATTCGAAAAGTCACCCTGTGAACAGTATTCCTACAACAATTACATCCTTTTATTTATGTGTCTGCGTGTGGCATCGCATCTCTTAGCGAAAACGCCAGATGGTGCCAAACGCACCCCGGGCCCTCGTCCTGAACGCGTCCAAGGAAAAGCCACACCTCGCGTCGAACTGACGTACATTCAAGTGTGACGGCTCCGCCGCACATCATACTGAACGTTGGCAAATGCGACCTGCATGTCGCGGTCGGCAGGAACACGGAAACCACTGCGGTGCAATGCAAAACAAGCTACGGAGTGACCCGGACTCGGACACGCATAGATTGCAGCCCCGAGCGGATCATGTGCCGTCTGTGGCGTTTATCAGGAAGCGCTCAGCCCAAGTCGGACACTAGCTAGGACACGACTGTTGTGCGCGACGTACCCGTCACGCGATCGCAGGCGGTTTGCAGGAAGGAGTAGTAGGTTGTCCGGTGCAGTTGATGGGCTGCGTGGAAGTCGTCGGAACGGTTGGATCATGGCATCCACTATCGACTCAGGGATCAGGAAACCTGCCACTTACGTTTTTGGACTCATAAAAACTCGTACGGACTAGGACGAGTTCGTACAGGTCGAAAGGGTGAAAAGTAACCTAGACCTCAAAACAAATTCATGTTCGGGAGGAAAGAAACACAAAGAAACCCTCTTTTGTTTCGAAAAGTTCAAAAGTTCAAAAGCTATTGGACATTATCCTGATGGGAGTAACTCATGTGTGTTGACTGCAACGACAACCACAGACTAAGGGCCGTTCGAAATGTAAATAGTACATGTTCATGAGGCTTAGGATGATCTCGCAGGCCTCCAAGACTTCAAAGACAAGACAGGACTTGAACTCGGAAAGGGAATACGTCGGGGTCGCTCAGGCTCCTCTTCCTCGCTCTCCTCACTTCGTATCGACCTTCCCTTTGGCCTCGAGTAGGATGCATCATTAGAAAGGTCCCTTCCGCAAAGCTAGAGTGCGATACTTACCCGTTCCCCGTGACCACTATCCACTTCGAATCCGTCCTCATCAAGACGACCCCAAGGAACGTCCGGGGCAAGCCAGCTAGTACGACTTTTCAGCAATCTGGAACAATCGAGGATATGTGCTATCTATACATGACTTCAGTTCCGTCTTGGTCCACACCCAAGTTGTTTTTCTGGACGCTCTCCAGTCGGTACAGGGGGCGATAGTCTTCGCTTGGTCGATTACCAAACTGGTGCACGCCGACGTTACCCTCGAGGTGCCACCAACTTTCCTCCTCCTGTCCAGATCCGGCCTTGGGCGAGTACAGAGCGATCTTCACGTGCTCGCGGGCTACATCAACGCAAGGGGTGTGATCAGAGTCCGCCGCCGACACTCTTTCGTCCCTCGCAACAATAGATTGTAGATCAAGAAAAAAAAAACTCACTCTTGTTGGACAGATACATGCCAAACTTGGGGCACACCCAGACGCTCGTGACGATGTTCTTGGACCTCATCTCCCGCATGGGACCATCCTCATCCTTGAGGACCATGGTGAGGAACCGCGGCGGGATAGTGATCTTTCGAGCGCGGAGCATGAAGAGAAACGCCGCGCGCTTGTCCTTGAATTCCCACTGACATCGGTAGATAATGTCCCGGATCATAGTGGTCTGGTCGCCAACGCCAAAATCCCTGCCAACGCCAACGATAACGATGGAAAGCAAAGGAATGAAATGAGTAGAATAGCATAGACTGAAATAGTAGTAGCTCCTCCTCACGGAAGCCTGCTTCTGCGCGTACTCGTGCTCGAATCGATCTTGTGCTCGTGCACCGTGCCGTAAATCAGCGGTGGGTACTCTTTCGTGATCGATGCCAAGGGCTCGTCTTGGTAGATGTTGCCCTCGCGAACGAATTGGCCGGTCTCGGGGTCGATTCGGCCAAAATCTCCCACCTCGCGTGTGGAAAGCGTGAGTGAAATGAAAGTGTTGGATATGCGAGTGAGTGAGCACCTCTATCTTTCTTAGTGGATCCCAGTTTACAAAGCTTCTGTTGGCTCGATAGATCAGATCGACATATTTGCGGCAGGCTCGTGTTGAACTAAGAGGGCCCATCGTAGGGAGATCGCGAAAACTAAGAGATCGAACTATCCAGGTTTTGGTGATAAGCTGGTGAATAACGGCATCTAAGCTAATTAAAGACTAAAACAGACACTTTTCAGCTTACCCTCCTTACCTCTATTACACAAATTAGACCTTCGGTGTAATCCTTAGTTGGGTCCTTAGCTGCAGTGCAGGTGAGCTTATAAGTAAGTTTGGATTGGCCTGGCCTGACTTACTCAACTGACTCATTCGGCGTTCTCCCAAAACCAGGAAATCATAAATTACATAAATAATGATGATATCCATATGACAAGTACAGAGATCTGACTAATCATACCACGCTAAGCTCCAGCTTGACTCGACTTGTCACAAAGAAAAGCTTCTAAGAAAAACATACTGGATAATTGTAACGGCAGAATGCAAGGTACCGCCTCGGATCTCAGTTGATGCTGCGGCCATTGCCTTTTGCCATTTCCATATCTTCCTTGGTGTGGGAGATGACACCCATCTCAAAACCGTCGCCGGTTATCGTCTTTTGAGAAGACTGCTGCTTGACTTGGGTAACGTGTACGGCGATCGGGGTGCAAGACGGGTTGGATCCCACACCGTGATCGCTGGCCTCTCCATGGACCGTAGCCATAGGAGAAGCGTGATCGCGAAAGTAGATGCGATTGTTGAGGCTCACCATGAGCGTGTTTGAGTACCTAGAAACTCCTGTTAGTATTCATCCCATACGTCAGACTCAAACACGTCACTTACATTTTCCCGATGATGCCAATCCTATGCCCACATCATCAGGGTTGCGGAACGCGACAAAGAAGAGAAAAACGTACGGGAATGTATAATAGATCTCGTTCTAGGCAATTGGCAAGGTATCATGATGTCAGAAGAGTGACCATGGGATAGGATACCTCGACCTACGGGGTGGGTGATATAGAGCATGAGTGCGAGGAAAGCTACGGCAGCTAAACCGGGATTTAAGTACGAATGCTAGATATTGGATCACTCGACCATACGTACTTGTAAGGGCGTTTGTTTCGACGGTGAGACGCACCAGGCGCAGCAGGGCGGAATTGGTGAATCGACCTGCGCTGACACGCGCTTGTCTGAACTAGGATAACGTGAGATTGCCACGTTAGAAAAGACCAAAGAGAGGGACCTCATACAATCATCGTCATCCCTATGGCAATGAGAACGTCCGCCAATATACTCGCGACCGCCCACATCTAATCCGGTCATCAGAGCGGCAAGGGCCTGGGCAAAGCTCGAATCCTTACGTAAAATGCCCCATTCGCAACCAGATACTTCCCGAGTACCAGCGACTAGACCCAGACAATATGTGTCAGGCTTTTTAGAAAATGATGCACGGGGCTCACCGCGATGCCGCCCCAGGCTGCCCCGGACGCTTGGATGGTTGAAGTCTTGATGCAAAGTAAGATGTCAGGACGTTCGGGGAAAAGGGGAGACTCGGACACGTACGACGGCGATGACTATGCAGAGCCACGATGATCGTCTGTCCCGAGCCCGAGTCAACACCCAGATTCGATAGCAGAAATATTGCTGGACGATGAACGAAATGACTGCATGCATTATCGGTAAGTCGATGGGAGAGTAATGAGACTGCCTGAGCTGGTCGAAATTTCCAAATCCGTCGATAAACCAATAATAAATGTCAGCTCCGCTCAAAATCGTTTGCGTCATCTCGATAAGGAAAACGAGGTAGGCTAATTGTGACGCCCATCATCTCTCTATCAAACTGCCGAAGAATTTCTTGGGTACTCACCCACAAGTTTCATACTCAGTTTATCTTGTGGAAAGTTGTAGGTATATACGTCTGCACGCATGTCAACAAGAATATTTAAACCTAGGAACTGAGAGCACCCTACAAATTTGGACGCAAAGTGCGCCAAAAAGTGCCCAGTTGAATAGAGTACCGAAGAGCTGGGCGTAGTCGTGAACATCAGTTGAAAAAACACATTCAGGAAACACTCAGGAAGGCGCACAAGCGGGACGGCTCTAGAGAACGACCATGTTATCGCTCGAATGCAACAGAAAGGACCGATGACCTACGCTTTAATAAAACCGGGGGGAACGCCCGACGATTGGGGGTCTCTTGGAATAGCAACACCCATCGAAGCAGGCAAAAGGGTTAGGCGTCTCGTGGGGTAGAGAGGCAGGAGGAAGAGCAGGTTTAATACAAGTATTAATGGGACTGTAGTCCATAGCCAATACGCGGGGTTGAGATAGCGCCGCAGATCGTCTTGCACTACGATCACAGCCGATTGACTGATGAACCAATATATAGACTATGTGAAACTCGACAAACCTCAAGAAACTAACGTGCGAGATTGTGCCTGTGTGTCATCATGCCTGCGCTGGGCGCCGAGCCTGTCGAGAAAGTTGATTGGGGACCTCTTCATGGTAATAATGTATTTGAGATTCGTGGATGCCCAGAATATGTCTAAGAGGTCGTCCGTCGAAGATCGGTTTAACACTGCCGCGGCGATTGCATGGGGTTGTGGCTTTAGGATGTTTGCCGGCGACTGATCAGATCCCTTGATTGCAACCAGGAACAGGGGGCCCATGGTAAGGGCAAGATATTTATGAGCAGGTCAGCAGCCCCTTGAATCAGCCTTTCTAGAATACAGCAAAAATTAGTCGTGGATCCGCGTTTTTCCAAGTCCAGCTCTGTTGTTCCGCCGATCGTGGTGCCTTATTTATTTTTACGCGCTGCGAGTTTCAGTTCCATCACGAGGTCACAGCTTGGTTTGGAACCAAGCCGTGCCATGCTGTGCTGTTGGGGTGGAGTTCGTACGAACCTGCTACACTGAGTTTTTTTTTTTTTGAGAGCCACGCACGTAGAAACAAGACTGTTCCAGGAGGAGACTTTTTGACAGAAAAAGTGCGTACCTGAAGACAACAACACACACATGTGATCAAGAAAATGACAACAGCCGTAATTTTTTTCTGTGTGTCCCGCGTATCCCTCAAGGTTGCACTCGCGTGAGCCCTCATCCATGCACAGTCAAACGTACCTCCGCCAGCGAGTCGTCAGGAAACATTGGTTGATATAAAGAATATGATGACCGCGTTGGAGAAGAGAATCGGCAAAACGAGAACCTTGTGGCCAGACACGTACTACCCGGGCCGGGCCCGGAATCGCTCCGTCGACACCTTTTCGTCGTCGCACTCCCACCACCCCAACTCACGAGCCGTCTCGAAGAACTCCATGTTACGCTGCCCAAGATGCGATCCATGATGGGTACGAAAACATGAGCACGCATCCGCTTGGCGCGGTGATGGCGCGTTCGCGTGACATGAGCAGCGCGCGATGCTCTGTTCGTCGTACGACGCGGCACCTGGACCCATATAATTTTTTTTTTTTTTGAGACGGACCGACATAAGACCACGAGAGTGGCCGCGAGGCTCATGCGAGGCCTTTTGAAGATCGGATGGGCGGCGAGAGTTGTGCTACGCCCACGACGTTGGAAAACAAACGGAAATGGGTGGCGAGAGGCTTGCGGTGCGAGGTCGAAGACAAATGAACAAAGGGACACGGGCGCAGGAACGAGGCGATAACGAACAGGCGAGGCGAGAGGCGGTGGTGAAAGGGTCGACGTGGGGGGATCGTGTAGGTGTCGGCCAATGATACCCCCCGAATCCGCGATGTTCGCGATCAACGACACAGCTCACCGTACAGCGCACATACCCACCTTTCGCCGCACTTGATTACGACTAGACTCAGTAGGCCGCCGCCTGCGCCCAATTCGAGTATAATAATTCCACGTGCGTGCGTGACGAGCTTTCACAGTCAGGAACACGCTTCATTTGTGTCTCGCGTCGGTTCCAATGACGGCTTTTCATGACATCTTTGGCTCTTGAATGGACTTGCGGAACTGTGATTCCGATATTCCGCCGATGCAAGGGGGAAATGGGGACTCTAAACCTCTTGATTCTTGCGTTGATTGAGCAGTAATACTGGTTCCTCCGTGCTGGCTTGAAGGGGCCGTCAACGCATGTTGCTCGTCCTCGTCAATGCTGCCACTTCCATTGGTTTTCCGTCTTGTGCACCTCGGTCCGTCATTCATTTCCATTTCTCAAACGGATGCAGGGTATGCCGCATCGCAGCATTCACCTAGACACCCCTCCACTCACGCTCCTAGTCTCCGGTCGTTACATCGCGAAATAGATACGAATACAGATACACCGACCAAGGGCGCGCAAGGCGTTACATGGAACAAGCAATACAGGAACAGGCCAAAGGAACAAATACGTCATACTAATACGTACAAATACATGGGGACAACGCAACGGAACTACCTTTGATGAATGGAAAAGACGATTGAACACACAGCGGTCCTGGATACATCAAACAGATTCAACCTTGCGCGTATCGTTTTCAAGCGTTTCCCAGTCGATGTCCTTATTCTTTTGAGTCAAGCGGCGGATGGTTACGGGTCGACTAGCCAGCTGACGCGCAGCGATAAATGACATCGTAAGGTGAATTGACCAAGTGTGGAAGCCACGAATCCTGAGGAAACGCAACGCTGGCAACACCTCCTGGGCCGTTTCGCCGATGGATTGTTTCAGAGCCGAAGCGATCCCAGTGCACGGTGCACCGTTTCCATAAAACTCGACCTCCTCCACGCTATTGTAAGGCGTAAGAAGTTGCAGCCAAGGTGCAGGGTCGGTCTTGCGTTCAAGGTTTGGCGGCAGGTGAAACGCCGATATTTTGAGCTGCTTCACACCGGACGCGAGTGGAGATAGTTGTGCGCAGATGTGGGCTACTCGAGACACTTGCCAGCTCCCCGTGTCGCACTGAAAATACACATTTGATACTTCTTGGGAAGATGGCAAGGATTTGAAATGATGTTCGATGGAGAAAGCCCTCATATTGAGCGAGATGGAAGTGCGGAACGGCAATGAGCATAGCCGCTCTGTTCGGGAAATGAACTGTGACAGCTGGGGGATACCCAAGACGCTTTGATCGGAATATATATCGAGTACATCGAGTTTCTCGAGATGAGGCGCATGAATCCGAGAAACGAAGTTTTCCATATACTCGAAGAAACCCCCGAAGTGGAAGTAGGTAAGGGCGGGGAGAACAACGAGATCATGCGGAGAGGAATTTACGCTCGTCAGCTCGGAATGGTTTCTAAGGCAGTCGATATAGAGGTACTCGAGCTAGGTTGTCGCGGACAGACTTGTGGGGAGGACCTCTGGTGAGATGAATCCTGCACGGGTGAGGGTGTAATAGCCAAGGTGAAGAGAGACGAGATCCCGGCTGGATAAGAGAAGTTGAGGTAATGCGGGAAGGAAGAGAAAATTCAAACGAATATTGCGTAGCCGGCGGGGGAGGGGAGTGGACCCACCCAAGAAATAAGTGGTGACGGAGATGGGACGACCATACCCTGAAAGAGCGAGGTGTTCCAATTCTGGGTACGATTTGTCACAGCGGATCGATACCAAGAGCAATGAATAGCGAGACTCGATGGGGAGACAGATCTCGTGTATGCGGTCAGGGTGTTCGAACGCGGCAACGACATCGGCAATCTGTTCGGAGGACATCCAGTTTTCCGAGTCGTACCAGATGGATATAGGTAGGGCAGGCCAGGGATCCAATTTGGTATTGGGTGACCTCCTAGGCATGACGAGGCGCGCCCCCAAGTGGCGGAGCGACCCAAATATGAGGTGTCGCCATCTCTGGCATACGTGGGCGAGCGTATGCCATCTCCAGGCCACTGCCGGGGGGCGTTTATCTGTACCGGAAAGCTGTCGATGGAAAGAGAATATGTGAAGAAGGACTTCGTTGGGGATTGTTAAGGTGCGATGGTCAACCATCTTGGTCGTTGGTCGACCCCTGGGGTTAACCTTAACCTCAATGGCCAGAGATTATGTAAACATATCTCACCAGCTATTTACGCCCTCTCCCAAACCTCCTTCAACTGAACTACCGGTTACTTCCACCAGACTCACATTTATTCATCTCTCCAACACCCCTGTTGGCTGGTTCTTAGCTTTTCCAACCTTCCGACCTGAAAAAACCACACCATTGACCCCAGATATCCAGGAGTGGATGGATCATCGTCAACTCATCGGTGACCTCAACTACATCGGAGTCATGACATGTCCCGATATTGCCTATATTGTCAGCCGCCTTGCATCCTTCCTCAACTGTTGCTGCACAGACGGAACATTATTCCGTGGAGATCTGTGTCCTCCGCTACCTGAAAGACACACACACAATGCCACTTGTCCTCAATGGCGCCGACACGGTTCTGCCCTGTGGATTCTCCGACCCTGACTATACCCGGGCCACTATGCTGATACCAATCGATTTTTCACAGGACATTTCTTCCCTCGTCTCCAGCGTGGTTTCCTAGATTTGACGGAAACAACGAGTTCTCACAGACTTCTCTTGCTATGCCTCATACATCGCCCTCCATGAGGCCTCCCACAAAGCCGTGTAGCGGCGTGGACCGCGTGAGCGAGTTCAAGGAATAGGAGAAGTGAGGGAGGCTGATGATGTAAGCGAGTAGTAATGCGAAGGGATGATGCATGATGATCGATGATCTCTTGACGTGTGACGGCACGTTCGCTCCATTTAACGTTAAGAGGTCGAATTTAGAAAGAAATTAAAAGGGGTAAGAGAGAGAACAAGCAAGGACTTCCGAGTTAAGAGCGAGGCGTTCTCGCTTTGTCCGTTACAATCAGACTGGACGTAACTAACTCAAACAGAACGCATTCGAAGCCTTAAGGAATGGTGGTAGAGGGTCTTCTGAGGCTGTACATAGGCTGTAGAGTAAGTCCAGAAGTACGAGTGATACCAAAGACGAGGATGAAGCCGTAGAGTTAAACCTGTCAGAGTACGTAGAAAATGTAGAAAAATGGAGTATACTGGCGAATCTGCCAGTGAAAGGATAATCTCAAACACGTAGCAAGGGCCCGGGTGGTCACAAGGCTCAAAAGTGCGAGGCGTCGGGGAGCGTTGTCGAGGAGGCAGTGTGTCGGGGTCCGACAGCGGCTTCGAACCCTGGCAATAAGTTTTACATGGCACCCATTTCTATGAGTGGAACTATTGGAAGATCATTTGTATGGTACTCCTCACGTAAAACGAGTACAGACTCCGAGTGGGAGACGAAGGCAGAGGAAGTCCGATCACCCAAGAGGTTTAGTAAAGATGTCTTCAATGTTATCCACAGAGCGGACGCGCATGACATGCCGCATTCCATTTTTGATGTGTTCATGAATAGCATGGCATGGAACTCCGCTCAGATGCGTTTGACCTGTGAGTGCCATAGCTGGTCCTCTGCCAGTTGTGCAGCAGGATCTTTATTGTAGTGGAGGGGGTGCTGTCCGTGAACGAGAAAGCGAGAGCAGATAAGATATCCCGAAGAAGACGGCTGTAACTTGAAGGTGAGCGTGCGCGTTGGGCTCGAAACGGGCCAATTCGTCGGAGCGCCCACATTCCCATTCCGAGACCTGCCCGCTCCCCTGTGCGGTGAACTTGGGAAGAGGTGTTTTCCGACTTCATCGTAAATTGTACAACCTTTTACGAGATTCCGAAATAGAGATGGACCCAGATGCACTGACTAAGGCCGCTCAGGGTTTGCGTGGAGCGGTCCACGAACAGCCAAGCCAGCCAATATCGTCATGCTGATGTAGATATATAGCGATGTAAGCGCAATGGATGGTGCGCGTGAGTTCAGGAGGAGAGGGATTAGGAAGAGGGGTGAAGGGTGATCCTATTCGTAGTTACTAGTTCCACATATCTCTGTAACTAGTACTTGTACTCGTAGGTACAGGAAGGTTTATATAGGTTAAAAATGCTGCACTAAACCGAAAGCAGCGAGGACAGCTGGCAAACTAGTAAGAGGCAGTGAAGTTAAAGGACGAAAAGAGATAGTAATGGAGAGATTCGATGGATGATCCGGTGCGTCAAAATAAGGAGTTTCGACGCTAACGCGAGGGGGTTCCTTACAGCGAGAACTACCCTTAATAAAAGAAATGGGAAAGGAAAAGAGGGTCGAACACACATCGGTACCCGATAAATTAAGCGGGTTTATCTTCACACGATTTTGTCTGGGTCAACTGGAACTAGCCTGAGCAGTATTCGTAAGCGGTGCACGATGACGGGTCGGCCAGTCAGCCGACGCGCTGCGGCGAATAACATGATGAGGCGAATTCGCCCCGGGTGGAAGCCGCGAATCTTGAGAACGCGCAGTGCCGGCAACAGCTCCTGGCCCGTTTCCCAAGTGGATTGTTGCAAAGCCAAAGCAATCCCGGTGCATCTTGCACCTACTCCAAGAAATTCGATCTCCTCCACGCTATTGTAAGGCGTAAGAAGTTGCAGCCAAGGGGCGGGAGAGGTCTGGGGCTGAAGGTCTAGTGGCAATTTACACAATGATAATGTCAGCTGCTTGGCACTGGACGCGAGCGGACATAGTTGTGCGGAGATGTGGTCTACTAGAGACACCTGCTAGTCCGACATGTAATGACTCGTAAAGAGCACAAACGACGCTCCCTGAGGAGATGGTAGGCGTCCGAAATGGTGTTTGATCGTGAAGTCCATATATCCAAAGGTGATGGAAGTCCTGGAAGGCGACGAGCTAAGCCGCTCAGTTCGGGAAATGAATTGGGACAACTGTGGAACATCCAAAATGGGTCGATCCGGATATACAACGAGCTTCAAGAGATGGGGTGCATGAATCCGGGAAACGAGGTTTTCCAGGTAATAGATGGAATCCACGAACTCGAAATAGGTAAGGGCGGGGAGAACAACAGGATTACGCGGAGAAGAATTTACGCTCGTCAGTTCCGAATGGTCTTCAGGAGAGAATCCAATGCAGCAGATATAAAGATACTCGAGCTGGGTTGTTGCGGACAGTGCAGTTGAGAGCTCCACTGGCGAAACCAATCTATGAGGGAGGGCGTAAGAGCCAAGGTGAAGAGAAACGAGATCTCGGTTGGATGAAAGAAGCTGGGGTAAAGCAGGAAGGTAGATAGAATCCAAGAAAATATTGCGTAGCCGACGGGGGCAAGTGGGCCCACCCAGGAATTCATGGGGAAGGGCGATGGGGCAAAAACAATCATCTATCCCTAAAAGCGCGAGGTGTTCCAATTCCGGGGATGATTTGTTGCGGAATGGTGTCCAAAATGAACGGCGCATCTTCATCGAGAGACGGATTTCGCGTATGCGCTCAGAGTGTTCGAATGCGGGGACTATATCGGCAATCTGTTTTTTCGACGCGTGGGCGTAGCCCTCGTACCAGACGGAAAGAGGTAGGGCCGGCCAGGAATCCAATGGTGTCTCGGGCGACTTCCTGGGAATGATGAGGCGCGCCTCCAAGTGGTGGAGAGACGCGAATATGAGGTTTCGCCATCGTTGGCACACGTGGGCAAGTCTGTGCCACCTCCTAGCCGCTGGCGGCGGGCGATTGTGTTCACCGGAAAGAAGTCGATGGAAAGAGAATATGTGAAGAAGGAGTTCATTTGGGAGATATTGGATTGTTAAGGTGTGATGGTCAACCATCTTGGCCGACGACCGCTTTGACGGTGAACAGGCCCGTCGTGCCAACTTTAACTGGTCACGTAATCTTCCTCTTTCGCTTCCGCTTCCGCTTGCAGCTCAGACCTGGGACACATGAGTTTTTCCCTTGGTATAGTTATTCATGCATTCACGATCACTCGCGTCTCACCGCCCTCGCCCCAAACTACCATAAACCGGACCACCGATTGCCTCCACCAGACTCACACTCATCCCGACACCCCTATGGTGCTGGTTTTTAGCTTCGTTGACCTGACAAAATCACACCATTGACCCCAAACTCTCAGAAGTGGATGAATTGTATGCTCTAAAGTCGACTTGTTGGTGAACTCAACTGCATCGCAGTCGTGACACGTTCCCAGTTCGCATCCTTCTACTGCACAGAACACTTCCTCGTTGCAACCCATATCCTCCGTTACCTGAAATGCGCACACACAATGTCCGTTGTCCTCGGCAGCGTCAGCGCAGTTCTGCCCTACAGAATCCCCGACTCTGACTACCCAGCTGTGCTAATACCTGTCGATTTGTCAGAGATCATTTCTTTTCCCTTTGTTCCAGGATGGTTTTCTGGAGGTGATGAAAAGAACAAGTCGTTACGGACTCCTATTGCTATGCTGTATACATCGCCCTCCATGAGGCCTCCCACAAAGCCGTCTTCCTCGGGAACTCTTATCTGCTCCCGCTTTCTCGTTCACGGACAGCACCCCTCTCCACTACAATAACGATGCTGCTGCGCAACTAGTAGAGGACCAGCTCTGGCCCTCACAGGCCAAACGCATCCGAGCGGGAGTTCTATGCCATTCGTGAACACATCAAAAACGGAATGCGGCATGTCATGCGCGTCTGCTCTGCGGTTAACATTGAAGACATCTTCACTAAACCTCTTAGGTGATCGGACTTCCTCCGCCTTCGTCTCCTACTCGGAGTCTGTACTCGTTTCACGTGAGGAGTACCATACAAATGATCTTCCAATAGTTCCACTCATAGAAATGGGTGCCATGTCAAACTTCACAATTGCTAGGGTTCGAAGCGGCTGTCGGACCCCTGTGCGGTGAACTTGGGAAGAGGTGTTTTCCGACTTCATCGTAGATTACATACAACCTTTCACGAGATTCCGAAATTGAGATGGGCCCAGATGCACCGACTAAGGGCGCTCAGGGTTTGCGTGGAGCGGTACACGAACAACCGAGCCAAATGAACCAATATCGTCATGCTTACGTATATACATAACGAGAACTACCCTCAATGAAAGAAATGGGAAAGGAAAAGAGGGTCGAACACACATCGGTACTTGATGAATTAAGCAGGTTTATCTTCGCACGTATCGTTTATGTCTCAGTCAGTGTAATCGTAAGCTGTGCACGATGACGGGCCGACCAGTCAGCCGACGCGCTGCGGCGAATAACATGATGAGGCGAATTCGCCCCGGGTGGAAGCCGCGAATCTTGAGAACGCGCAATGCTGGCAACAGCTCCTGGGCCGTTTCCCAAGTGGATTGTTGCAAAGCCAAACCGATCCCGGTGCCTGTTGCACCTACTCCAAGAAATTCGATCTCCTCCACGCTATCGTAAGGCGTAAGAAGTTGCAGCCAAGGGGCGGGATCCGTCTGGGGCTGAAGGTCTAGTGGCAGGGCAAAAACTAATAATTTTAGCCGCTTGGTACTGGACGCGAGCGGACATAGTTGTGCGCAGATGTGGTCTACTTGAGGCACCTGCAAGGTCGCCATGTATTGGCCCGTAAAGAGCACAAACGACGCTCCCTGGGGAGATGGTAGGCGTCCGAAATGGTGTTTGATCGTGAAGTCCTTATATTCAAAGGTGATGGAAGTCCTGGAAGGCGACGAGCTAAGCCGCTCTGTTCGGGAAATGAATTGGGACAGCTGTGGAACATCCAAGATGCGTTGTTCGGAATATACACGAAGCTTCAAGAGATGGGGTGCATGAATCCGGGAAACGAGGATTTCCAGGTAATAGATGGAATCCACGAACTCGAAATAGGTAAGAGCGGGTAGAACAACAAGATTACGCGGAGAAGAATTTACGCTCGTCAGTTTCGGGTGGTATTCAGGAGAGATTCTGTTGCAGCGGATATAAAGATACTCGAGCTGGGTTGTTGCGGACAAAGCAGTTGAGAGGACCACTGGCGAAATGAGTCCATTACGAGTGAGGGTGAAAGAGCCAAGGTGAAGAGAAACGAGATCTCGGCTGGATGAAAGAAGCTGGGGTAAAGCAGGAAGGTGGATAAAATCCAAGAAAATATTGCGTAGCCGACGGGGGCTGGTGGGCCCACCCAAGAATTCACGGGGTAGGGTGATGGGCACAGAATAATCATTTATCCCTAAAAGCGCGAGGTGTTCCAATTCCGGGAATGATTTGTTGCGGAATGGTGTCCAAAATGAATAGTCCATCTTCATCAAGAGACGGATTTCGCGTATGCGCTCAGAGTGTTCGAATGCGGCGACGACATCGGCAATCCGTTTTTCTGGCGTGTGGGCGTAGCTCTCGTACCAGACGGAAAGAGGTAGGGCCGGCCAGGAATCCAATGGTGTCTCGGGCGACTTCCTGGGAATGATGAGGCGCGCCTCTAAGTGACGAAGAGACGCGAATATGAGGTTTCGCCATCGTTGGCACACGTGTGCAAGTGTGTGCCACCTCCAAGCCGCTGGCGGCGGGCGATTGTGTTCACCGGAAAGAAGTCGATGGAATGAGAATATGTGAAGAAGGAGTTCGCTTGGGAGACGTTGGATCGCTGAGGCGTGATGGTCAACCATCTTGGTTTGGTCGACAGCCGTCCAAGCCCAGGTGCCAAGCGTTTCTAACCTTAACCTCACCAGTCTGATTATGTAAACGTGTCTCACCCTCCTTTCGCCGCAGTTCCACTCCCATGAATTTTTCCCTTGGTATAGCTATTCATGCATTCATGATTCCATGACTCACGTTCCACCGCCCTCTCTCAAAATCACCATCAACCGGACCACCGATTGTTTCTACCAGACTTATAGAGGTCCCGCCATCCGAGTCGTTGGCACACCTGGTCAAGTGTGCCATCTCCAAGCCATTGACGGTGGGCGTTTGTTTGAACCGGAAAGCAGAGAATATGTGAAGTGGACTTCGTTGGGGAGATATGGATTGTTAAGGCGTGATGATCAACCATCTTTGGTCGACCCCCCGCCCCCCCCCCCTTCGACAGGGACAGTGTTTGAGTTGTTGTTAACCTTAACTATCGGAGTCACAAGCCAGATTTTGTAAACGTATGTCACTTAAACTCTCCCATCAAGGCTAACCAGGAGTGATCCTAGTGTTTCTGGTGTCGTACTGCACATCGTGTACATACATGTTATCAAAATGTCTGAACAGTGGTACTCTTAGCGCAGGGCCCACGTTATCTTTCGGATTTTTGGTGGAGAATCTTATGCTTTGACTTGGAGCCATTCAATTCCACGATGGAGGTGAGGATTGATAATCTGTCTGCTAACCTAATGTTTCCAGATTATCATAGATCGTTTGTTTAGATGCTCGAAGATGTACCTAAACCCTCGAAAGGGCTCGTATACTAAGAGCAGCGACTTTACCGCGCAGAATACCATCCACCTCTCTCTTCTCTCTCGCGCGCGACTTGCAAAAGTCTTTTGTCTGGTCTCTCGCCTCTGCCGCCCCTCGACCTTCGACTTTGAACGCTTTTCCCGGACCCGCGCCGCCGCGCCGACTCGCATTCAGTTCGTGTCGTGTTATTTCGTTTCGCCCCTCTCTTCCTCCTCTCCTCGCTCGCGCTCGCACTCTCGGTCTGCTCGGACGACTCGCACCTTAGTCGATAACGCGTGTCTCAACAACTTTCACTTTGACAATCTTCTCTCTTTCCTCACTCCCTTGGACTTCGACTCTGCCGACCTCACAAAGTGCGTCGACACGAGGCGTCGCACTTACGCCACTGATGTAGGGGGAAATCCAGATTCGAAACCTCTTGATCCTTGCGTTGACTAAGCGGTGATAATTTGGTGTCTGGTTCCTTCGTGCTGGCCTGAAGGGGACGTCAACGCATGCTGCTTGTCCTCGTCAATGCTGCCACTCCCTTTCGTTATCTCTCTGGCGTATCTCAGTCTGTCATTCATAGCTCAGACGGATGCCATTGCCTTTCACGAGATTGCGAAATAGAGACGAATACAGATGCGCCGACCAAAAGCGCGCAATTCATTACGTGGAATAAGCAATACACGAATGTTCCGAAACAAAATACGCCATACTAGTACATACACATACATAGAATAGCGCAAGGGAGCTATTACATACACATACATGGGGTAGCGCAAGGGAGCTACCTCCGATGAAAGGAAAGGGGAATTGAACACACAGCGGTACTGGATATATCAAACAAATTCATCCTTGCATGTACCGTTTTCGAACGTTACCCAGTCAGTGTCCTCATCCAAGCGCACGATGACGGGTCGACCAGTCAGCCGACGCGCCGTGGCGAATGACATGATAGAACGGATTGACCGAGAGGGGAAGCCGCGAATTCTGAGAACGCGTAGCGCTGGCAGGAGCTCCTGGGCCGCTTCCTGGGTGGATTCTTGCAAAGCCCAAGCGATCCCAGTGCACGGTGGACCTTTTCCACGAAATTCGACCTCCTCCACGCTGTTGTACGGTGTGAGAAGTGGCAGCCAAGGTGCGGGGTCGGTCCTGCGTTGAAGGTTTGGCGGCACGTTAAACACCGATATTTTGAGCTGCTTTACAATAGACGCGAAAGGAGATAGTTGTGTGCAGATGTAACCCACTCGAGACACCTGCCAGTCCCCCGTGTAAACACTCCTAAAGCACAAACGAGACACCTCCTGGGAAGATGGTAAGCGTCCGAAATGGTGTTCGATGGAGAAAGTTCCAACATCGAGGGAGATGGAGGTCCGGGATGGTAATGAGGTCAGCCGCTCTGTTCGGGAAATCAACTGGGACAGCTGGGGGATATCCAAGACGCTTTGATCGGAATATACATCAAGCTTCTCGAGGTGAGGTGCATGAATACGGGAAACGAGGTTTTCCATGTATTCGAAGAAACCGCCAAAGTGGAAGTAGGTAAGAGCGGGGAGAAGGAGATCATGCGGAGACGATTTTAGGCTCGTCAGTTCCGTGTGGGATGCAACATGGGCTTTAAGGCAATCGATATGAAGGTACTCAAGCTGAGTTAAAGCGGACAGAGCAGTGGAGAGGACCTCTGGTGAAATGAATCCTTTATAACTGAGGGTGTGATGGCCAAGGTGAAGAGAAACGAGATCCAGGCTGCACAAAAGGAGCTCGGGTAAAGCAGGAAGGTAGAGATTATTCAAGAGAATACTGCGTAGCCGACGGGGGCCAGTGGACCCACCCAAGAATTCACGAGGTAGGGCGGTGGGGAAAGGATAATACATCGGAAGCCCCTCAAGCGCGAGATGTTCCAATTCCAAGAACGATTTGTTACAGATTGATGTCCAAACCGAATCGCCCATAGACATTGGGAAAGATAGTTCGCGTATGCGGTCAGAGTGCTCGAATGCGGCGACGAGATCGTCTCTCTGTGCGTCTGATATGCGGCCGTTGCTTGAGTCGTACCAGACGGAAAGAGGTAGTGCCGGCCAGGAATCCAATGGTGTCTCGGGTGACTTCCTGGGAATGACGAGGCACGCCTTCAAGTGGCGGAGGGACATGAATATGAGGTCTCGCCATCGTTGGCACACGTGGGCAAGGGTGTGCCATCTCCAAGCCACTGACGGCGGGCGTTTGTTTGTTCCGGAAAGAAGTCGATGAAAAGAGAATACGTGAAGAAGGAGTTCGTTGGGAAGACATTGGATTGTTAAGTGGTCAACCATCTTGTGGTTGGTCAAGTACAGGTACAGGTGTACAGGGGTTAACCTTAACCTTGAAACTGGAGTCCCCTGTCAGATTATGTAAAACCGCGTCCGCGTCTCTTTAAATGTACGCACATTGTTTAATGCTGACTACTGTAGTCTCGTTCCCAGACCCTTATCGGAGATTGAATCGGAAATCGAAAAATCGGTGTCGAGGTCCTCATGGCAGCAATTTGTCGACCTCAGATTCAAAGTCCGACGGAGGGGGACGAGACTAACACAGGATATCTCTAACACCACAGTGCTAGCATACACCAGACACCCCGCCGCTCTCAGTGGTTGCCTATCATTACCTTTCAGGCCACAAAATAAATAAATATTTAGATGCGCAGATCAAGGGCGCGCAGACGTGAGACGATACACGAATGGCCAAGCCAATGCCAACAAGTAAACACATCATACTTACACACATGAAACATTACACGGGAACGACAGTTGATGAAACGAAAACACACATCAGTATTGTATCTGTTAATCTTGGCACGTATCATTTTCGAACGTTTCCCACTGCATGTCCTTCCAGTCATTCCTTTGGGGCAAGTGGCGGATGATTACGGGTCGACCAGTCCGCTCCCGCGCAGCGACAAATGACATCGTAAGGCAAATTGACCGATCGTCGAAGTCGCGAATCCTGAGAATACGCAGAGCTGGAAGGAGCTCCTGGGCCGTTTCCCCGATCGATTGTTTCAGAGCCCAAGCGACCCCAGTGCACATATCACCCATTCCAGAAAATTCGGTTTCCTCCACGCTATTGTAAGGCGCAAGAAGTTGCAGCCATGGTGTGGGGTCTGCCTGGCGTTGAAAGTTTGGCAGAGTGAATACCGATAATTTTAGCTGCCTCGTGCGAGGGGAGATAGTTGTGTACAAATGTGGTCCACTTGAGAGACCTGCCAGTTCCTCATCAAAGCACCCCTAAAGTACACGACGCCATAACAACACCCTGAGTCGAAAAGGGCGAGATGTTCCAATTCCGGGAACTGTTTGTCCAATAGATAGACCATTATTGAGGGAAGAGAGATTTCGCGTATGCGCCGGTGAGAGTGTTTCAATGCGGCCTTAATATCGGGAAACTCTCGGGGGAACGGGTAGTGTCCCGAGTCGTACCAGATGGAAAGAGGCAGGGCGGGCCAGGAATCCGGCTGTGTCTTGCGAGAGTTCCTGGGAATGACGAGGCGCGCCTCCAAGTGGCGGAGCGATCCGAATATGAGGTGTTGCCATCTTTGGCACACGTGGGCGAGCGTGTGCCATCTCCAGGCTACTGACGGTGGGCAAGTTTTTGTACCGGAAAGCAGTCGATGGAAAGAGAATATGTGAAGAAGGAGTTCGCTTGGAAGAGATTGGATTGTAACGGTACGATGGTCCATCTTGGGCGCACTGGACAGAGTAGTAACCTTAGTCAGAGGGCTCGTTTTATTAGGTAAGGTCTTTCACAACGCTTCCGAGTCGTCCCCGTAGCTTCCACCTCATGCAACGCACCTTACATGCGAAGCGCGCCATCCGAGTCATGCAAATACGGCGGCTTTGTTCAGACCCGGAGAACAACACGTACTTGTCTCGGAGCTACTAACGCGAATGTGAACAGGCTTGCACGTGCGCAGGGGTTTTATATCCGTGGTAAGTGTGGGAGTTATCGGTATTCGAGTCTAATGGCTCTGTAAAAAATACTAAAAATTAGACGAACGTGCTTCTGTACAGTGAAAAGAGAAGAGAAGGAATAACATTGAACAAACTGAGAACCCCATTCAAGGTTTATCTATGCTATGGTCAGGTAAGCGTGTGCGTTCAGTTGGGCTCGAAACTGGCCAAATCGTCCGAGTCGGAGCACTCAAGCCTCCCACTTGGAGTCCGAGACCTGCCCGCTACCATGGCCGTTGCCCTCCCAAACATTCACGTTCTTCAGAAACTGAACTATGATTGCCTCCACACGACGCTCATCCTTTGTCGCCTCTATGGTAGCTGGTTCGCAGCTTCGCCGACCTTAAAAAAGCACACAATTCATTCCGGACGCCCAGGACTCGAGTGGATGGATCATATACCCTACCGTCAACTTGTTGGTAGCCTCGGCCCTCGACTACATCGCAATCGCCACGTGCCCTGCCATTGCCTATGCTGTGGCTGCCTCGCGTCCTTCCTCGCCGACTGCTACCGCACAGAATACTGGTCTGTGGCAATCCCTGTCCTCCATTATCTGAAAGGCACTGGCACAGACACAATGTGTCAATGTCCCTTGTCCTTGGCAGTGCTTGTACAGTTTCGCCCTGCGGGTTTTTCGACTCTAACTATGCTGATACAAGTCGATTTGTCAGGGGCTCTTTCTTCAAGTTTCCTTTGGCTTAAGCATGGTTTCCTGGAGTTGGCGGGAAAAAAAGTCGTCGCAGACTCCTTTTGTTATCCTGTATACGTCGCCCTCCACGAGGCTTCCCACGAAGCCGTCTTCCTCTGGAACTCTCATACGGTCTCGCTTTCCCGTTCATGGATAGCACCCCCTTCCACTACGATAACAATGCTGCAGCTCGACTGGCAGAGGACCATGTCCGGCACTCACAGGTCAAACACATCCCGATTGAAGTCCCACGCCATTCATAAACACATCAAAGATGGAACACTGTGTGTCATGCGCGTCCGCTCTGCGGATAACATTGTAACTCCTTGGGGGATTTGCCTCCTGCTCGAAGTCCGTACTTGTTTCATGTGAAGAGCCACAGTACCATACAAATGCGATACACCTATGATACACATTTACCACTGCTTCATCATGAGAAGTGTGAGAATGGGGTGTCAGTGACTACATGGAATATCTCATGGTTCCTCGGGGTGGCGGCAAATGTTACAGTAAAAGGGGAAATGTAATGCCACCTGATCGATCTTGATCTAATTGCCACCGGCACCGCGACTTGTGGCGGTACCATACTCGGACTCATCGAACACTCATCTAGTGCTCATCTCTCGACATTTTCCAGGGTTTGAAGCGAATATCGGGCGCCAATGCGATGAATTCGGGAAGAGGAGTTTCCCGACTTTATCGTAGATTGCATACTACCTTCAATGTTAGTGAACAGAAAGGGGAAGGAGAAGAGGATCAAACACACATCGGCACTGGATAGATTAAATGGGTTTATCCTTGCACGTATCGTTTATGTCTCAGTCGGAGTCATGATACGCTCTTTTCAAGCGGTGCACGATGACGGGTCGGCCAGTCAGCCGACGCGCCGCAGCGAATGACATTGTAAGGTGAACCGACCGCGAGCAGAAGGCGCGAATTCTGAGAACGTGAAGCGCTGGCAATACCTCCTGGGCCGTTTTCTCTGTGGATTGTTTCAGGGCCCCAGCGATCCCAACGCACTGTCCTCTGCGTCCACAAAGTTCGATTTCCTCCACGCTATTGTAAGGTGCGAGGAATTGTAGCCAAGGTGCGGAGTCTTCCGTGATTTGAAGGTTTGGTGGCAAATGAAATGCTGATAACTTTAGCTGCTTTACTTTGGACGCGAGCGGAGATAGTTGTGTGCAGATATGATCCACTTCAGACACTTGCCAGTCCCCCGTGAAAGTACTCTGAAAGTACACATGAGACACTTCCCGGGGAGATCGTAGACGTCTGAAATGGTGTTCGACGTAGAAAAGCCCAATATTAAAGTAGATGGAAGTCTGGGAGGGCAATGAGCTTAGTTGCTCTGTGCGGGAAATGAATTGGGACAGCTGAGGAACATCCAAGACGTGTTGGTCAGAATGTACAATGAGATTGACGAGATGGGGTGCATGAATCCGGGAAACGAAGTTTTCTAGGTACTCGATGAAGCCCCCGAAGTAGAAATAGGTAAGAGCGGGGAGAACAATGAAAATGGACGGTGATGAATTTGCGCTCCTCAGGTCTGGGGGGGATGCAACGGGAACTCGAAGGCCGTCGATATAAAGATAGTCGAGTTGGGTTGTTGAGGACAATGCAGTGGAGAGGACCTGTGGTGAAATGAATTCATTACCAATGGTGGTGAAACAGCTAAGGTGAAGAGAGACGAGCTCCCGGCTGGACAAGAGAAGTTGGGGTAATGCAGGAAGGTGGACGGAACTCAAGATAATACTGCGCAGCCTGCGGGGGCTGGGAGTGGACCCACCAAGGAATTCATGGGGTAGCCTGATGGTCATAGGACGTAACCCTGAAAGTGCGAGGTATTCCAATTCTAGGAACGATTTGTTGCAGATTGATGTCCAAAATAAATAGCCCATCGCCGTGGGGAGACGGATTTCACGTATGCGGTCAGAGTGTTTGAATGCGGCGACGACATCAGCTTTCTGTTCTACCGACATGGGATAGTTGTCCGATTCGTACCAGACAGAAAGAGGTAGTGCCGGCCAGAAATCCAATGGTGTCTTGGGTGACTTCCTGGGAACGATGAGGCGCGCCTCCAAGTGGCGGAGAGACGTGAACATGAGGTGTCGCCATCGTTGGCACACGTGGGCAAGGGTGTGCCACCTCCATGCCGCTGGCGGCGGGCGATTGTGTTCACCGGAAAGCAGCCGATGGAAAGAGAATATGTGGAGAAGGAGTTCGTTGGGGAGACAGTGGATTGTTAATTCGCGATGGTCCTCCATCTGGGTCGTCCAAAGGGTATTAACCTTAACCACAAAACTGGAGTTTACCAACCAGATTATGTAAACTTATGCACGCTCTGCCTAGCTATTCACGAGACCATGACTCCTGTTTCATTTCCCTCTCCCAAATCCCCCTCATCAACCGGTCGATCGCTTCTAGTGTAACTTCGCGTTAGCCTCAAAACTCCTTATTTTGACGCACCGGATCATCTATCGAATCTCCATTGCTATCTATTTTCCCCATTTAACTTCACTGCCACTAACAGTACCAACTATATGGAATGTCCATTCTACGAATATGATCCCCCTTCACCCCTCATAATCCCTCTCCTCCCGAACTCACGCGCGCACCATCCATTGCGCTTCCACTAGGCTACCAGACCGACCTTGGACGCCCGTCCCTTCGACACCCCTATGGTGGCTCGTTTTCAACTTCGTCGATCTGACAAAACCATCTCATTGACCCTTGACAGGCCTGGCCGTGACATCCAGGAGTGGATGAATCGTATGCCCGTCAACTTATCGGTGGCCTCATCTGCATCACGGGCGTCGCAATGTGTCCTTGTGCTACCTACACTTTCGGTGGTCTCCGAGTCGTGTCCTTCCTCCTATCCCGCATACATCTCCATCAAAGAGGCCTCCCACGAACCCGTCTTCCTCGGGACTCTTATACGGTCTCGCTTTCCCGTTCATGGACATCACCCCCCTCCCACTACGATGACGATGTTACGGCCCGACTGGCAGGACAAGGCCGGGCTCACTGGTCACGCATTCAAGTGGGAGTTCCACGCCATTCATGAACACATCAAAGACGGAATGCTGGGTATCATGTGCGTCCGCACCGCGGATAACATTGCAGACATCTTCATTAAACCTCTTGGGCGATCGGACTTCCTCGGCCTTAGATTCTGAAAATGTTGTAAGCACGAGACTTCGTGTCGACGCGCTTGTGAGTTCGATCGGCAGAGTCGAGTTCCGGGGTGATAAGATAAAGGTGAGGTGTTGGAGTCGAGGTCGGCAGAGTCGATACACGAATCAATAGATCCGCGTTGTCGTCCAAGGCGCAGGAGTCGTCCGAGCGAGCTGAGTATGAGGACGCGAACGAGAAAGAGAAAAAGAGGAAGGGAGACGACACGACACGAAACGCGAGTCGGCACGGCCGCACAGTAAAGCGTTTGAAGTCGAAATCGGGGGGGTCGAAAGGTCAGGGATCAGACAAGAAGAGCGCGCGAGATCCGAGTCGTCCGGGAAGAGAGGAGAGGAAGAGGAAAAAGAATGGGTGTTTGCGTACTAGAGTCCGCCTGCCCTCTACGGGCGTTTTGGGAGTGCTTAAATACAATTTCGAGCGTCTAGACAAACGATCTAAGGCGATCTAAGCACATAGCGTGCTGTTTTCGGTGTGACCTGCGGGTAGTAAGTGCTTACGGTGCTAATCGGTAAGGGTATAGTTGGCGACAAAGACGGGAGCATCAGCCGACGTGGGCGCGCTGCGAGGTCGCCGTTGGTTGCTGGCGACGTCATACGAGCGTTGTACAGTACTGTAGAGTAAAAAGGGCTAACACGAGAGAGGAGAACAACAGGCGTACGAAAGGGGAAATGACAGAAACGGGGGTGCGAGCGGGCCTTCCAACTGGGGTAGCGTTCAGGGCTTTCGGGGCATGGCGAGGTCGGCCAAGGCGACAGGTGACGTCGGCCGAGCAGGACGTCCGATGGGTCTTCAAGCGACGAATTGGGACTTGGGCGCACAGTCGATTTTTGGGGTAGTGAGGAGGATGGCGAAGGCGGGAGTATCGTCGGCCGAGTGGGATGTCCGATGGATCTTCAAGCGATGAATTGGGCTTGGGCACGCGGTTGGTTTCGAGGGATCGAGGAGGAGGATGAGGGCGGCAAGAGGGTGTTGGACGACAAGAAAAAAGGGGTGCGAGGCACGGCTGACGAATCGAACGCGTGCTCGAGGGGCGATGCAGATAAGATGGATTTGGCTTCAGATTGGTGCGCGGGCGCCCCGAATCGCTCGTTCCGAGCTCAACGCTCAACGGTTTGCCTCGCCTCTTACAATGTACACAGTGATTAAAATATATTTCAAGGTTATGGTATATTGGCAGAGTCTAGATCCCTTTTTGTGGGCTGTTACAATAAAAAAATACCCTCAAATTTTTTTGTTGATGCTGGTCTGCCCATGTAGCTCCTCTGTGGGCCTGGGAGCATGTCGAGGCACATTGCTCAGTCAGATGGAGGGTGTATCGCACCGCAGCATTCACCAGACACCCCGCTGCTCTTGCTCTTGGTTTTTGGACATTACTTTACTTGTACAGATGCACAGACCAAGTACGCACGAACGTGGAACAATACATGAGTGGCCAAGCCAACAAAACACATACGTACATACACGTGGGACAATACAGGGGAACGAACAGTAGATGAAAAGAAAAAAGAAACCACACATCAGTGTTGTATATGTTAATCTTGGCACGTATCATTTTCGAAAGTTTCCCAGTTAGTGTCATTATCCTTTTGAGTCAAGCGGCGGATGATCACGCGATCACGGGTCGACCAGTCCGCTCCCGCGCAGCGACGAATGACATCGTAAGGCGAATTGACCAAGTGTGGAAGCCGCGAATCCTGAGAATACGCAGCGCTGGCAACAGGTCTTGTGCTGTTTCCCCGATCGATTGTTTCAGAGCCCAAGCGATCCCAGTGCACGGTGCACCTTTTCCACAAAATTCGATTTCCTCCACACTATTGTAAGGCGAAAGAAGTTGCAGCCACGGCGCGGGGTCGGTCTTGCGTTCAAGGCTCGGGGGCGGGTGAAACGCCGATATTTTGAGCTGCTTCACACTGGACGCGAGTGGAGATAGTCGTGCGCAGATGTGGTCTACTTGAGACACCAGCCAGCACGAGTGAAAACACTTAAAATACACGTGTGATACTTCCTGGGGAGATTTCGGGTGCTTGAAATGATGTTCGATTGAGAAATCCTCCGTATCAAGAAAGATGGAAGTCCGAAAAGGCAACGAGCTTAGCCGCTCTGTTCGGGAAATGAACTGGGATAGCTGGGGGATATCTATGACGCTTTGATCGGAAGATATATCGAGCTTCTCGAGATCGGGTGCATCGATCCGGGAAACGAAGCTTTCCATGTATTTGGTGATACCTCCGAAGTGGAAGTAGTTCAGTGCAGGGAGAACCACGAGATTGAGAGGAGAGGACTTTTCAATCATCCGTTCTGGATGAGTGTGGATTGGAAAGCAGTCTATATAAAGGTACTCGAGCTGGGTTGTTGCGGACAGACTTGTGGAGAGGACCGTTGGTGAAATGAATCCTGAATAATAAGCGAGGGTGTAATGGCCAAGGTGAAGAGAGACAAGATTCCGGCTAGACAAAAGAAGCTGGGGTAATGCAGAAAAGTGGAGATAACTGAAGAAAATACTGCGTAGCCGGCAAGGGAGGGGAGCGGACCCACCCAGGAATTCACGGGGTAGGGTGTTGGGACGTCGTGACGACCCTGGAAGCGCGAGGTGCTCCAATTCCGGAAACGACTTATTGGAGAGTGATGGCCACTATCGATGGCCCAACGTCGTCACAGCAGGGAGATGCATTTCATGTATGCGGTCAGAGTGTTCGAATGCGTGGCCGATATCAGCTTCCTGTTCTTCCGAGATGGGAACGTTGGGCGAGTCGTACCATACGGAAAGAGGTAGGGCAGGCCAGGAATCCAATGGTGTATTAGGAGACTTCCTGGGAATGACGAGGCGCGCGTCTAAGTGGTGGAGAGACGTGAATATGAGGTCTCGCCATCTTTGGCACACGTGGGCGAGCGTGTGCCATCTCCAGACTACTGATGGTGGGCAATTTTTTGTACCGGAAAGCAGTCGATGGAAATTGAATACGTAAATGATGATTTCGTTTGGAAGAGATTGGATTGTGACGGCGCGATGGTCGACCATGTTGGTAGCTTCGTACCAAAGATTGGCCCCTGGACGGACAGGGGACAGTTAGCCTAAGATACTAACCTTAACCTTAAACCGGAGTGTTGGTGGGGTGAGGAATCACATGCTCGGTTCGTGCCTCTGGCTGCTTTGCTGCTTTGTGCCCCCTGCAGTTTCTACTTCATGCCAGTGTGCTTCAGATATAAAGCGCGCTATTCGGATTCATGCGGATACAGTGGTTAGTTTCGTTCAGACTAGATATGAGAGCTATCAGGATTCAAGTCTTTTGCTCGTTCTAATGGCTCCGTAAAAAAATGGGACGACCATGCGTCTGTGCAGTGCAGAGAAGAGAGGGAATAGCATTGAACAAAACTGAGGGCTCCGATCAAGGTTTATTTATACAACCAATGTTTCGACCTCCGAGAACCAGAGTTCACAAATGGGATATGAACCGCCCGGAGATGGGGAACACAACAACAATAACTCGGTATAGCATGCGGTTACGTCTGAACCTTCGTGTCAAGACGGTATCATGCCGCGAGTACTGTACGCCCAACATAAAGACCTGGGAATGGGAATGAGACGAAAGCAGCCAACGGGCGCGTGGCTGCGTTCCACCCACATGGCAGGTGTTACTACAAAGGCGGTGCATGCGCTTCATATAAGAGAAATGCGAGATGGAAAAGACAGGAAATCATCATAAATTATATAAAACAATGACGGTACAATGTCGCATGACGGTCTACAAATCCGACTTTGTGCAGGTCTTTTCCTCCCCGGCAAAATGTTAATGTTAAGTTCCTCCAGAATGGCCTCGATCAGAGAGCCATATTCAATTCAACTACGACTGGCTGGAAAGAAAAGGGTGTTCGAAAAAAAAGGCGCTGGGTATCTGTAGTAGCGCGCTGCAGAATTCAAAGGCACTCACTACCTTGGATCGGAGCTGTCGCTGAGGCCGTCGTCTTTCGCCCTTTCCATCGTGTGAGAAATGATGCCCATCTCAAAGGCGCCGCCGGTCATCGTTTGAGAAGGCGGCTGCTTGACCTGGGTGACGTGTATGGCGATCGCGCGGTGAGAGCCCGACGGATTGGATACCACCCCGCCGCAATGATCGCTGCTCTCCCCATGGACGGTGACCCCGGGAGAACCGCGATCGCGAAAGTAGATGCGATTGTTGAGGCTCACCAAGAGCGTGTTCGAATAATGGGAACTCCCGTAAGTACTCCGCGCTCATGCGTCAGATTCCGCGGCGCGTCGCTCACACTTTCCCGATGATCCTAATCCTTTGCTCACATCAACAGGGGGCGCGGAACATAACAGAAAGACAAAAACATACGGGAATGTATAATAGATATTATAGATCTTATTCTGTGCGGTCGGTAAAGTATTATAACGTCAGAAGGGGAACCGAGGGATGGGTTACTTTGACCTACGGGGCAGGCCACATAGAGAAGGAAAGCCGACAATGCCACGCCAGCTTGACCAGGAGTGAGACGAACGCTGGATACGGGATCGCTCGAGCACACGTACTTGTAAGGGCATTTGCAGTGCCTCAACGGTGAGACGCACCAAGCGGAGCACGTCAGGGCACATTGCTTGTCTTCAATGGTGACCGGTGACTGACACCTCCAATCCATTATCTGTCTGGGGTGCCTCGTAGCATATGGGTCCATTTCTCGGTCAGATGCAGGGTGTATCGCACCGCAGCATTCACCAGACACCCCGCCGCTCTCGCTCTTGGTTTCTTGCTATTACTTTTCACACTACAACATAGATCCTTATACAGATGCACAGACCAAGTGCGCACGAACGTGGAACAATACATGAGTGGCCAAGCCAACAAAACACATACGTACATACACGTGGGACAATAAAAGGGAACAGTAGATGAAAAGAAACCACACATCAGTGTTGTATATGTTAATCTTGGCACGTATCGTTTTCGAAAGTTTCCCAATCAGTGTCATTATCCTTTTGAGTCAAGCGGCGGATGATTACGGGTCGACCAGTCCGCTCCCGCGCAGCAACGAATGACATCGTAAGGCGAATTGACCAAGTGTGGAAGCCGCGAATCCTGAGAATACGCAGCGCTGGCAACAGGTCCTGGGCTGTTTCCCCGATCGATTGTTTCAGAGCCCAAGCGATCCCAGTGCACGGTGCACCTTTTCCACAAATTCGATTTCCTCCACACTATTGTAAGGCGAAAGAAGTTGCAGCCACGGCGCGGGGTCGGTCTTGCGTTCAAGGTCTGGGAGCGGGTGAAACGCCAATATTTTGAGCTGCTTCACACTGGACGCGAGTGGAGATAGTTGTGCGCAGATGTGGTGTACTTGAGACACCTGCCAGTGCCAGTAAAAACACTTAAAATACACGTGTAATACTTCCTGGGGAGATTTCGGGTGCCTGAAATGATGTTCGATTGAGAAATCCTCCGTATCAAGAAAGATGGAAGTCCGAAAAGGCAACGAGCTTAGCCGCTCTGTTCGGGAAATGAACTGGGATAGCTGGGGGATATCCAAGACGCTTTGATTGGAAGATATATCGAGCTTCTCGAGATCAGGTGCATCGATCCGGGAAACGAAGCTTTCCATGTACTTGTTGGAACCCCGAAGTGGAAGTAGTTCAGTGCAGGGAGAACAACGAGATTGAGAGGAGAGGACTTTTCAATCATCAATTCTGGATAGGTGTGGATTGGAAAGCAGTCTATATAAAGGTACTCGAGCTGGGTTGTTGCGGACAGACTTGTGGAGAGGACCGTTGGTGAAATGAATCCTAAATAAGTGAGGGTGCAATGGCCAAGGTGAAGAGAGACAAGATTCCGGCTAGACAAAAGAAGCTGGGGTAATGCAGAAAAGTGGAGGTAACTGAAGAAAATACTGCGTAGCCGGCGAGGAGGGGAGCGGACCCACCCAGGAATTCACGGGTAGGGTGATGAGATGTCCGGACGACCCTGGAAGCGCGAGGTGTTCCAATTCCGGAAACGACTTGTTGGAGAGTGATGGCCAAAATGGATAGCCCAACGTCGTGGGGAGATGTATTTCATGTATGCGGTCAGAGTGTTCGAATGCGTCGTCGATATCAGCTTGCTGTTCTTCCGAGATGGGACCGTTGGGCGAGTCGTACCATACGGAAAGAGGTAGGGCAGGCCAGGAATCCAATGGTGTATTAGGAGACTCCCTGGGAACGACGAGGCGCGCGTCTAAGTGGTGGAGAGACGTGAATATGAGGTCTCGCCATCTTTGGCACACATGGGCGAGCGTGTGCCATCTCCAGACTACTGATGGTGGGCAATTTTTTGTACCGGAAAGCAGTCGATGGAAATTGAATACGTAAATGAGGATTTCGTTTGGAAGAGATTGGATTGTGACGGCGCGATGGTCGACCATGTTGGTAGCTTCGTACCAAAGATTGGCCCCTGAACGGACAGGGAACAATTAGATACTAACCTTAACCTTAAACCGGAGTGGGTGAAGAATCACACGCTCGGCTCGTGCTTTGTGCCCCCTGCAGTTTCTACTTCATGCCAGTGTGCTTCAGATATAAGGCGCGCTATTCGAGTTCATGCGGATACAGTGGTTAGTTTCGTTCAGACTAGATATGAGAGCTATCAGGATTCAAGCCTTTTGCTCGTTCTAATAGCTCCGTAAAATAGCAGAAATGGGACGACCATGCTTCTATGCAGTGCAGAGAATAGAGGGAATAGCATTGAACAAAACTGAGAGCCCCATTCAAGGTTTATTTATACAACCAAATTTTCACCCTCCGTGAACCAGAGTTCACAAAAAGCATCAGCAAAATTGGTGAAAATGTTTTTGCTTTTCAACTTGTATGAGTGGAAAAACCAAAAAGTGCACTTTGGCAGAATGTACTAAGGTAACAATAAGCTAGAAAGCTAAAAAAGCTCACAAGCTACCTACAAAAGTATGTACAAGTCAAAAGTGTAGTGGGCCAACCCAAGGCTGTGGCTGAAGGCAGTTGCCAATTCCATCTGCCTGTCACACAGCAGCCTAGGCAACCGGGCTAGTGTTGTGGAAGTTTGGTTTGTGCCTGAAACCACTTGGTGAAATGAAGGTTAAGACCTTATCAGATTGCTTAGAAAATTTAAACACACCTTCTTCTAGATCTAAAGAAGGTGTGTTTAAATTTTCTAAGCAATCTGATAAGGTCTTAACCTTCATTTCACTAAGTGGTTTCAGGCACAAACCAAACTTCCCCAACACTAGGCAACCCCAGAGGCCAATCACCAGTTTCTGCCCTTCCTCCTATTTCGTTGTGTCTTAGACCTGTTCATCATCCAGGAGGCATTCAGTGATTATGCTTACATCCTTGCTTCTTGTGTCTTGGATAGTTGTGTTGTGCAGCAAGCACCAGAGTAATAATTGAGAGAGCTGGCAGTCAACTTACAGGCTTTTGAGACTTTAACACTTTTTTGTAACTTGCATTAGCTTTTTTCAACTTAAATACTTTTGTTGAAATTAGTGTTGGGGAAGTTTGGTTTGGTTTGGTTTAAGGCAAAATTTCCCAAACTGGAAACCAAACCACTTGGTTTCTGGCAGAATTTCCCAAACCTAAACCAAACCAATACAAACCATTTACATCAGTTTGGTTTGGTTTAAACTCAGTTTGAGACCATTTCCCACAGCATATCCAGCCCAAACTGGCATATCCAGCCCAAACCAGCTGGAGCCTGAGCTGACACCAGCAAACACACTGGGATCAGCCACTGCATCCTGCCTCTACTGCATTTACTAATAAAACATGTTTTCTGGGAAGAATCATCTGCAAAACATAGAACAAAAACTACATAGGCACAATCCTTAACATGGCCAACTTCTTTCTATCTCACCCGATTCTGTTAATTCCTAAAATTTGGTGCCCCTTTGTCGCACTGGTACTGCTGTTAGTCACTTGTATTACATAACCGACGTTGTCCCGTCTCGTGTTTGTGTTTGCGTGCACATGCTGACTTCCTCCCACTCCTTGACCATTCCATGGGCTCAATGAAGTAAGTCTAGGGTATATCATGGGTACAGGTATTCCCATGGTGTTCAGGTCATGGGTTTGACGGTCACGTGTGTGGTGTCAAAATTTGTGACCTGCCACTAACCGTGGTTGTCCACACGGTGTCACGAGTATTCTCGGGTTTACACTTGCTATTCATCACCTCACACCTTGCTTTTATTTATTGTCTCTGCTCATGCGCTGCTCAGTACACCCTCGGAGCTACACTCGGATCAGTTCATCGTGGTCAGAGACTCGGAGCATTCACTTGAGCACAGGACCTTGTTGTAAATAGGTGCAAACACACTCTCCTTCTCCATCACTTCGCCCTCGCCGCCGCCAATAAAACCGTTTTCACTGACGATCACCTGTGCAAGACAAAACACCAAGACATCAACCCATCCATTCCTTCTCATTTCCCCTCCTCTGTCCATACTGATTTCCCCAATCCATCCCTTTTCCCCTCAAGTTTTCGCTATGTTCACTGCCTTCTGCTGTGTCGCTAGCACACAATGTGGTATGTTTCCTTTTACTTTGCTACCCATTCGTACTAACATCCATAGCCTTACACAGTTACACTGGTCCTTCGACTTCATTGCTCTCTATTCGTACCACACCTCAATGTGGTGTTCGTTCAGGGCTGCACAAGCCCTCCATTGCCTCCTCGCTTCTACCGTCTCCTCGCTTCTATTGCCTCGTCTCCTCGCTTCTGTCACCTCCTTGCCTCCATCGCCTCCTCGCTGTCACGAACAGTGACCTCCAGAACCACAGGAATCAAAGGGACGGATAGGACAATGTCCAGAGACCTCCCTGCAATGAAATGGGACGACCCAGCAAAGGGGGACAACCCCAATGCTCCCACAACCCCCCTAGACCCCCAAGCGCCAGCAAGGCCATACACAAATAGATCCAAAGAGAACCCCTTGGGAAATCCCCAGGGAATCCCCAGATCACATCTAGGACCCTAGATGATCTAGATATCTCTAAGATCGGAACAGGGGATCGCCAGAGGTACAGATCTGGCCACAGATCTGCATCAATCCTAAAATACCTTGAGAAGCGAAGTGGCCACAACCCCCAAGGAAGCGCGCCACAACCCCAAGTGCCCAGAATAACTCCTCCCCAACCTGTTGGACGATCCAGACCCAGAACAGATGGCATTATGCCATTGGAACAACAAGACAGACCAAGAATAGCCCCTAGAGTAATAACACTTACTAGAGTACCATCCCTGTGTATATAAGGACTCCCAATATGAGCAGACAGTCCTCAGACTGTCCATTTGTGACACTCCATCATCTCCTCCCTTACTGCCTTGCACTAAGCGGCTCAGTGCCTAAGCCCTCTCCTGTACCCTCTGAAATCCCCTGTGTCCTGACTCGACCCATATTGTCAACCCACGTCCCCTGTCCATCCAGAACCCTCCTAGCGAATTACTGTCGACCCAGCAGTAAGTTCGCCACACTCGCCTCCATCGCCTCCTTGCTTCTATCGCTTCCTTGCCTCCGTCGCCCTTCAACTTCGAACGCTTTGCCACACTGCCGTGCTGACTCACATTTGTCTCGTCTCCCTTTCCACCCCTGTCCCCTTTGCCCTTTGACTTCGAACACCTTACCATGCCGCCATGCCGATGCGCGCCTGTCTCGCCCCCCTTTCCACACCCATTGCCCATCGACCTGTGACTTCAAACACTTTACCATGCTGCCATGCCAACATGCACTGGTCTCACCCCCTTTCCACACCTGTTGCCCTTTGACCTGCAAATTCAAATGCATTACCACGCCGCCGTGCCGATGCGCACCCATCTCTCCCTTTCCACGCCTGTTGCCCTTCGACCTGCGACTTTGAACGCTTTACCATGCCGCCATGCTGACTCTTATTTGTCTTGTCTCCCATTTCTACTTCCCCTCTTTTGTGTCTTGCTCTATCCTTGTTTGGACACTCTCACATACACATTTTTGACTCCTACTTTCATGCTTACAGTACATAAAGCTCAGGATTAAGTAGTTACTAGTAGTATGAGTGTATTTTAGGGCTATAAAGTAACATGTCATCACAATCTAAAGCCATCCAATTCTACTCAAAGGTACAAGTGAGATCAATTATAGTAAGGTAAAAAGAGAGTGATTATAAGGCTGAAACCTCGGGTTTAACCCATAACCGCGGGTATGGTGTACCTAACGGGTGCGGGTGTGATGGGTCACAGGTACAGTATATAATATTTTACCCATGGTGTGACCCGTGTTATACCCTAAGTAAGTCACAGTTTGATCTTTTTTACTTATCAGTCTCTACAGGTACCACATCAGTGTCAACCCCCTCCATGTGAGGAGGCGCTGGCATCAGCACCAGTGTGACATCATGCCAATCCCACACCCCGCCTAGTGTTCAACACGGGTAACCCATGGGTATTTTTACTCGGACCTGTACCCGTACCCATACATACCCCTACCCATGACGGCAGGTACGGGTTTGCATGGGTATGGGTATGGGTTTGGTTCAATACCTGTACCCCATGGGTAAGGGTACAGGTATTTTATCTACTCAGTCACTCATCAATTGCTTTTATTTTTGAAGAGCAGGCATATACAATCTATACAACACAATTTCTCATCCTAACTATTCTCTAAATGCTATGCTAGAGGCAGGGAGGCATCCCGCGCATGCAGATATGCAGGCGAGTGGCTGCTGCTGTTGTGGTCGCCATCTCCCTGCTGTGTCGCTGCTGTCACGCTCGCCATCGTTTGTACAGGCGTGGAGGCAGGCGGTGGGTGCGGGGACAGGTGGCATGTTACAATCTGCTGGAACAGACCCTACCTTTTTTTTACCCTCACATGACTCCTTGACCCCAGGACGAACTAGACATGTGACCTGGACCCTTGACTCATACTCGTTGACTTATTCTCGCTTGAAACTCATTTCAGATCCATCATTTCATATGGTTGACGCACTTAGCACCTCATTTCAGATCCATCGTTTCATATGGTTGATGCACTTAGCACCTCGTTTCAGATCCATCGTTTCATACGGTTGATGCACTTAGCACCTCGTTTCAGGTCACTTTCCCAGTACTATATAAACCCTCAGATCGTGTACTCAAGGCCTTAAGCCTGACTTAGTTGAACCTGTATCAACAAAGCAGTAGTCTTCAGGGATAATACCCAGTTGAACCCTCTCCTCTCTGTACTTAAGTCAACGTTGTGACTTAGTGTGAAACTGACCCTTCAGACTACTTGAAGACCTATTACCTTTGAAGGTACGATGAATGACTGACTGTGACACCGACCCCCAGCCGTGTGGGATACTAGACGGCATACCCGCTAGTAGTCGACTTAGACCGTGGACACACCGCATTTACTTGCATTGTCAGATAAAGAGCAGCACGAGTGTGCATCAGGCTTCGAACCAAGTCTTGACCGCTAGCCAAGCAGGAACTTGCTGAGTAGGGAGACCAGCCCCCGAATGAGCGTGCTTAAGCACCCGAACCCTGAACCGCCAACGTCTGGCCTTTACGCACTGCAGGGCGTAACATAAGTCAGGCTTTCCATCTGACACGCTGGCAGCTCTACCACTATCCTTACCACCGAATCTCAACACCTACACACCCACACCTAAAAGAAAAACAGATGACCTACCCCGCAGTGTACAAGGAGAGTGCTTCTGGATCAAAGACGTCGCTCAACTTGGATACTGGGTCAAACACGAAAAGAAGTGGTACCCTGTCGAACTATACACTTTACATACACCGACGAACAACAAAGGACCCACACTGGACACGCATGGTTCATCCTTACAGAAAATGAACGACAGTACCTGGCACACTAGAGGAGCTAATATGGTCAACCTCACCAATGAACTAGGACTAGATGGTGGGATGTAGCGGATCCCAACTATCAGGCAGGGCAGCATATCATTACTGCCCCAGAACTGGCACAAATATTGGCAGCCCCTTCAGCGGACCGTGCCCATGGACACGATCGGGCAACAGTAGTCGCACCAGCAGTACAAGCCCCAAGCAACGGCAAAGCAAGGGAGGGCTCATTGGCCTCCCACCCCCGATCTTCGACGGCAACAGAGCCAAGTCCGACCTATTCCTGGACAAATTCCTGGGATACAACTGATCAATGGAGAAAGTAGAACCTTTCAGGTCCCATACCTAAAGACGGCCCTGTGCCTGTCCTACATCGTCGGACTGAACGTAGATGCATGGGCCAATCCAAAGGCGCTGGCTCAGGGACCAAGTCAAGGTCCATGGAATTCCCAAAGCAGCAATATGCTATGGGATTCATTCGAACACGACTTTAGGGAGGCGTACGTCGATTTGGATGCCAAGTTAAATGCCCTACAGAAATTCCAAGAGTTAAAAATGATCGGAGGAGACATCGACTCATACATCGCCACTTTCAACCGGCTCCGTGAAGAGTCCAGCTACAGAGAAGACAACCTCGGAGCGATCGTCAAGTTTAGGGAAGGACTCCCACCCAAACTCTCCAGGAAATCATCACGCACAACATACCAGCTCTGACCACCATGAACATGTGGAAGAAGAAAGCGAGAGAATGACAAATGGTGTACAAAGAACTCAGGAACGTCACCGCGAAGAAACCATTCCCCATGCAACAGCTAGCCCAATATCTTGGGCTACGAAACTACCAACCAATACAGCGCCCAATGTACGGGCCAAACCCAGTCAGGGAGAACCCCTCAGACAAACAGCCAAATCGTCCCCATGGATGTGGATGCAGGAAACATGGGCAGAAAGTTCTCGCCAGGCCAATGGAGCCAGGAAAGGCAGGACCTCTACCAGAAGGGCGCATGCTTCATTTGCAAAGCGCAGGGGCACATCAGTCACGATTGCCCCCAGAAACCAAAGAAACCATACCAAGGGCAGCTGAGTCACGCCCACCCGCAGAAGTCGCCGAGCCAAAGGCACCATCAGTAACGATGAAGCCCTGAAACAGATTGGAGGACTCGAGGGTGTCCTCAAAATGCTACCAAAACCAGAAGCAGTAAAAATCCGCACGATTAGTGCGCTGCAGGATTTTTACCAGGCCCAAAACTAGCTGCCGTAGTTAGGGCTCTAAAGATATGGACAATGTACATAAACAAACACAACTCAATCAAGTTGCCATTTTCACTATACATGTATCAAGGCAAGCAGAAGAAACAGCACTTGTAGACAGCGGCGCCAGAAAACTTCGTGGACTACAAAACCATGGCAAGACTATGCCTCGGAACCAAGAAGTTAGAACAGGTATGGCCCATCATTAACATAGATGGGACATCGAACCAGCAGAGGATATCACGCACTATTGCGATCTCCTGGTGACCAGAGGACAGCAGACCGGACGAGAAAGATTTTTTGTCACTAACCTCGGAAGGACCGATTCATCTTCGGATACCCTTGGTTACAACGTTCAACCCGAAATCGACTGGGCAACAGGGGTTGTAAAAGGACACACGCGAATGGAAACCTTACTCAAAGGCAACCTAACCAGAAAAGAACACTTAGCTGAAGCAACCCGAATCGCACCAGCCAACTCAAGAAGGTGACGAACTGTACGTTGCCATCAGAACAATCAAAATGGAAGCAATCGAAATCAACAAGGTGACCATCGCCCAGCAAATGGCAGAGAAGGCTTACAACGCTGGGAAGGTCAACACAGAACAAACAATCCCTGCAGTTTTCAAGCAACATTGGAAAGTATTCTCGGAACAGGAAGCCCATCAATTACCACTGTACTGCAAATGGGACCACAAAATCGAACTCAAGCCAGATGCACCTGACGTAATCAATAGCAAGGTCTACCCACTGTCAAAAGATGAACAAAAGGTACTCAATGAATACATCACAGACAACTTGGACAAAGGTTACATCACAGCATTGGCATCTCCCTATAGCTCCCAACCTTCATGGTCAAAAGAAGGATGGAACACTCCGCATCGTACACGACTACTGATAGCTGAACAAATACACCATCATGGATGTTACACCCCTCCCCCACATATAATCAATTCTAGAAGAACTAAGGGGCAAAACACTGTTCAGTAAGTTCGATATCAGAGCAGGATACAACAACATATAGATCGCCAAAGGGGACGAGTACAAGACCAGGTTCAAAACCAACAAAGGACTGTTTGAATGGGTGGTAATGCCCTTTGGACTATGCAACATACCCAGTACATTCACCCACATGGGAAATAACGTGTTATGGCCACTCTATGCAAAATACCCTGGAAGATTCTGGCATTACATGGACAATTGTATTGTCATGACCGGAACAGGAGAACGGGAGCTCCACGTCAAAATCTGTCATGACTTCTTCAAATTACTGGAATGACATAATCTATTTCTGAAACCGGCAAAATGCGAGTTCTTCCAAACGCCATCGACTACCTAGGAATCAGGGTAGAAGATGGGGAACTAATGATTGACCCCACAAAGATCGCCAGCATTAAAGAATGGCCGACCACCTCAAAACTGTCAAAGAAGTAAGAACACCCT